>PVIA01008986.1:0-65699 GCA_004024845.1 Tonatia bakeri
TTACCCCCTAGGAATTTTTTGTATTTGGTCAAATAGCTGAATCTTTTGAGAATGATTTCTGAATAATTGATCCTTTCTTGAAAGCAGGTTTGATAAACCATGGAGAAAAACAAATAAACGGGTGTCTCTGTTGAATTAAGAAGAGGAAGCAGAGAAAGCAAGGGGAAGAGGAGCACTTAAAGGCTCTTTACTAGCCTCTTAGTGTGGCTGAGACTGAATTATTTGCCCATATTTATAATAAAACTATAGACCTCCAAATTAATCCTCCTTATGATTATTGAATTCCACACAACTCATGTCTGTAGAGAAGATTACAATCTGTTGTTCTGATAGAGGCATATTAATTGACAGTCCCTTCTGACATGCTAAGATCCTGAACTACATTCACATTTATCTATACAAAAATACATAGAATAATTCTAATTCTGCACTATATAAGTAGGTTTATTTTTAGAACGTATCTTTAAAACATATTGACTTGGCTTTGATTTCACAGAGGAAGCTATCTCTTCTAAACAAATAACAACTTTTCCTACTTTCAGTTCTGGTGTATTCCACCCACCCAGCCTCTACCTATCCCATCTGCAATTGTTGTCCCTTGCCACTGTCTTTGTCCTGCTCCTTTATGAAATGGACAGCCATTTATTAAAGTCATATTTCTGAAGGAGAGATTGCTACCATATACTAGGAAGAGTCTGGACATGCTCAAATCCTTCTCAATTCTTATTTGGAGATATTCTCTTCTTCATTTTCCAGGTAAAGCTGAGATACTGCCCATCTGTGCTCACCTGTACCTATTCCTTGAATTTTCTTGACCAATTGACTCATAAAAGCCCTCTCTCCAGCAACACATAATCATATATTACAGTTATAGCTCAGAAAGACAATAATATTAATAGCTATAAAAAGTTACTGTGTAAGTTTCAGTTTTCTCATCTATAAAATAGGAATAATAATATCTATTAAATATGGTTTTTGACAAATAAATAAGGAGAAATGAATGAGGTGGTTAGCCCAATGCCTGGAACTAAGTTCTCATTTAAAAATTATTATTATTGTTACTACAAATGTTACTTTGATTAATTTTAACTTTGTGTGTTATTTGTCCCATGTGCTGTACCTTTTTCCTCTCCCACATATTTCATTCACACAACTTCAATCTCATTTGTGTGTTCCTGGTTTGCAAAAGTGTTGCAGCAGCCCTGGCAATACTCCTGAGGTTCATTCAGGTCTGTATCTCCATCTGCCTCAATATGTCTAATGAACTTCGTCAGTGAGATTTTCTGTAGGCATTTCCACAGCTCATTTCTAAATCCCACACCAAATTTCTTTTCTAATTTCATTCTTATTACAATGCTTTGTTGTGTGCTATTATCGTTTCCATTTTATTGATGAGGAAATTGAACTTGTTGAATCGAACCCACCAAAACAACCACTCTGCAGGCACTTAGGATTGTGCCTTCCCCTTTATGACAGGTAATTTGACTTCTCCATATTCTTTCCACCTTCATACTTTGTGCTTTGGGCTCACAAATGCCGTCTAGGGTTTTTTCAAAGATGGATTTGCATTTCTGTCCTAGGTTTTTGATTTTTGGTGACTTTTGAGAGGAGAAGATGCTTGATATTTTTATATTATACAATTATGAATCTGGAAGTTTCATAACTGTGCTTAAAAAAGATGGTTATAGTTACTGGGGGCAACAAGAACAGTAGAAGATCTGAACAAGGCAACCAGAAGGGAGAAGTGAGTCAAGATTCAAGAACAGATGTATATTAAAGTAGATTTAATTGGCTCTGCATAATTGAAAAGACATAGTGAGGAAGGAGAAAAAATATAGACTTTGGTGTCAGACTAACCTAGGTTAAAACTCCAGTTATCCTAGTCTTTTGTGAGTAAGTTATCTCAGAGCTTTGGTTCAATAAAGGTTGGTTTCATTTCCTCTATCCTCAGCTTCAGAATTACATGTACATACTTAATACCTTGGATATGGCCATTTGACTGTATTATGGGTACAGTCATCTGCACCTGCATGTCATTAAGGTTCTGGCTGAAAGTTATTTAGCTGGGTATAGAGGTTGTTTAGTAGATTAGTTGTTGTTAAATGTTCTTCTGGCCACCTGCTGGATTTTATGGGTTGAATGGAGTGGTAATTTGATTTTGATGGATTTATGCACAATTTGCACACATATACCATGATTAGTTATATTCATTTAATAGGCACTTAGCAAAGCCCTTGTAAAAGTGAGAAAATGTGGGCAATTGCTTGGTGTATTTTATACTTTGTAAGAACACTGACTATGCTGCTGAATAATTAATCAACTAATTGTTGCCCTGTTCTTTGTACTTCATTTGGAAATGAGATGTGTTCCTTTATTCATGGTGATAGGCTTTTAAATTCCTATTTAGGTTTGGGACTATACATGTGAATTGTTTTTATTCTATAGCTTCAAGACAGAAATTATTTGTGCAGAACTTCTGACCCCTAAAAATCACCTATTCCCTTTGTTGCATGAAGACTTTTTTTTTTTTTTGCATTTACATTTATACTGTGTACATTTCTTACTGTGTGTGTATCTTGGTTGGATCCAGGATTTATTAATATGCTGATTTTTATATAGTTTAGTTTCAGCTTTAGCATTACTAATATTTTTGTTTTGTCTAAAATAAACACACTCACAGGCTTAATCTTTAGTAAGCTTTTCTAGCTGACACATTTTCCAAATTCAAGCTTTGGAGTTTTGTTTGTATTTTCACAAGTTGCTTAGGCATGATCCCCTTTTGGATAAACCTGTACAGGAAACTTAGGTGGAATAACATTTGCAATACAAATATGGCTCTAAGTGAAACCTATTTAAACTATTTGAATTGTTGCAGCATTCTAGGGCTTCTCCAGTCCCGGAGTTGATTAATTTCACTGCCACTTCGGACCACTCATTGTTTTACATTTTCTCTAGTGGTGTGCTTTCAGATTAAACATAATCCCATTAAGCAATGCTGCTGGCTTTTGGGGCTATATACACTAGGTTGAGTAATGCTCTGCTATTATTTGGGACTGTATTTCTTATTTTTTCATCTTTGATAGCGGGCATATTCAGGCAATAAGCTTACATGCAGTGGGTATATAGAATCTTCATTAGTAGGATTGAGTTGTCATAAAATATCTATGACTCAAATGTCCTCAGACCATACCACATTTAAACCTAAATCTCTTTGGTTCAAATTCCATTGAAAAAGTACACATTCCTCTATTCCTAGCCACTACTATGTTCTTGAGGAGTGCCAAATTGGTCTCTTACATATACTGAGAAATCAATTCTGATTTATGTTCTCCACAGTGGTTCCCTTATGATGACTATAAACTTGACTCTGTTAACTTGCAGCGTTGCCACTTAAAGAGCTAGGTGAGAAGGGAATCTTTCCTTATCATCACTGTCATTTCTGGCGGGCCATGCCTTCAGTAGAAATAAAGATCTGTTGACATTTTTAGTCACCAGGCTCTCAACTCTTCCAGAATTACCACGATTGTAATATAGTGCCAGGCACTGCTCTAGTAGTTTGAATATAATAACTCCTTCCTTATGAAAAGTCTATGAAGGAAGTATGTAAGTATCCCTACTTTGCAGATGGGGAAACTTGAGGTATTGAACAATTAAATAGTTTATGCAAGGTTACATGGGATCAGATGGATTCGATTTATACCAGGTCATCTACTTGCAAACTCTGTGACCTACAGATTCGTTTTGTAGTCTTCATTCAAGTTGTGCTAATCTAAACAATGCAGTTACCAAGAGTATTTGTTTCCTTCAGTCGTTGTGAAACTTAAGTGAGATGAATTATGTCAAGTGCATACCAAATGGCAGCTACACAAATGTTGGCTACTATTATTATTTTTCTATTAAAATGTATTTAACTTGACTTTAGAAGAATCTGTTTTTTCAAATTATCATATTTACCAACTGAACATTCTTCAAAATTATGAAAGTGAATCTGAAAGACCTTTTAAGCCTTTCTGATTTTTTAATAGTGGTTTCATATTTCTCACTTAGAGAAATGACATTAAGGTTAGAAGCTCAAAACAAGTTAGTGTAGTGTTTATAATCCACCTCAACTCTGAGTAAGGAGCTGCCTGGGCAGAGAACAGTTAAGTTATTGTGCCCAACATTTGTACTGAATGCTTTCTATGTATCTGCACCTGTGGTAAATGCTTACATGTATTATTTTTTGAATTCTTATGACAAGTGTACATAATAGATGCTATTGCTATTTCTATTTTATAGAAGAACAACTGAGGCATATGGAAATTAGGTAATTAGCCCCAAAGTTTCCCAGTTGTGCAATGGTGGAACCAGGATTCTAACCCAGAAGCCGAGAACTTAACCACTACTGGCTCTCAAATTCTATGTTCCTAGGCATTGCAAAAATGTTCCCTTAGCTAGAATTAATTTTGTGTCCTAACCTTTGGGACTCTTGAGAAACTTATATAATCATCCTTAAAGTTAGTGTGATTTATGGGACTGCTCTGGCCAATGAACTATGAGCAGAAAGCAAGAAGGAACTAGTGCATTATTCTTGGCCAAACATCATATAAGACACTTATTTGTGTCTAAGGGAAAGAAAGTAAAAGAATATTTTCTTGGTTTTAGTTTAACAACATGTCTGGAGAACTCAATGGCACTATTCATTTGCCATATCTAAGGGGAAAAATACTACTTTTCTCAGTTATGAGCATTTGAGGCATTTAGTATTTTTAATAATGGAAGACCCAGACATTAAGACTTACTGAAGTGCCTTTCTTTCCTATATAGTATATTTGGATCTTTTTGTTAACATTGCCTCTTTCAACTCTGCATATGGACAGCCCAAACTCATGAAAGATGTGGACTCCATCTGTGACATTGTTTTCACACCCAATGAGAGTCAGCATTTGTTATGCACAAAAATGGCTGCCATCACTGCCTCTTGCTCTACAATTGCTTATGCATATAAACTTGTTTCCTAGGAAAAGCTTTCTCCTCATTCCTTGATCTTAGTTTTAAACTGGAGAATCATCCTCAGCAGGTTTCTAAGCTGAAGCTGCTGCTGATATTTTTGAAAACTATACACCAAGAAGATCTGAGTGAGAACTATTAAGTTTGCCATGTAACCTCAAGATTATGTCTCCTTAGTTTTTGAATTTCTAGGCTGTGACAAGTACTTTTTTCCTCCTACATTTTTTACGAGTGTGATATATCTCTAATATTTCATCTCCCTTGTGTTTCTCCTTTTTGAAAAAGGATCAGTTGGATTCTCTTTTTCTTGCCTCCAAGATTTTATTTTTCCTTTCATGTATGTGTAGTCAGTCTCCTGGGATCTCAACATTTAAGGAAGCCTTTTCTTCTCCATCTCAATTAACTTGTGCCCCAGTGCTTTCCTTTCATACTGATTTTGTTCCAATGGTAAAATAAGCACACTTCAAAAACTAATTAGGCTCCTTAAGGACTTTTTAAACTAACCCAAATTTTCTCAATAGTTTTCCTACATTTATTAAAATTAAGGTAAAGTGTACATATATTGAGGTTTACAGATCTTATGTATGCAGATTGGTGAATTTTAATAAGTGATTAAACCATGAATATCATGTTAAAGTATAGAACATTTCCAATATCCCAGAAAATTTACTTGAATAATATTTTCAGGCAAGTCCTCTAACAATAGATGACAAAAGTTTTGATTTCTGTGTCAAAGATTAGTTTTGTGTGTTCTTTATTTTTTATTTTTGAACTTCATAAATGTGTAATCACATAGAATATACTCATTTATTTCAAACTTTTGCTCAATGTAATAGTTTTGAGATTCATGCTGTTTGGGTTATCGCTAGTTTCCTTCTTTTTTTTAATCAATTAAAGAATGGTATTATACTAAATTAATATACCATAAATTTATTATAATTTGTTTATTATCTATGGTGTTTTTCCCATTTTCTGGCAAGTATAAATTAAGTTGCAAAAAACATTTCTGTAGAAGTCTCTGGAATACACATTTTTTATTTCTCTCTGATATATTATGAGAAATAGGACAGCTGAAACTTAGGGTAGGTGTACATTTACTTTATAGAAAATGCCAAATAGTTTTCTAAAGTGGTTTTTCCATTTTATCTTCCCATCAGCAATGTCTGAGAGCTCCATATACTTTCTAGTATTGTTTTGTTAAAAATATTGTTCTGTTCATTCTTTTAACATTTTATTTATTTAATTTTTAGAGGAAAGGTGGGAGAAAGAGAGGAAGAGAAACATCAATGTGTGGTTGCATCTTGTGTGCCCCCAGTTGGGGTCCTGACCTGCAACCCAGGCATGTGCCCTGACTGGGAATCAAACCAGCAACCCTTTGGTTCGCAGACTGGAACTCAACACAGTGAGCCACACCAGCCAGGGCTTTAATGTTGGGTTTTGAAAGTCATTTTAAATTTAGCTATTCTAGTCAATGAAGAGCTATCTCAGGGTTTGTTTGTTTTTAAGATTTTATTTATATATATGTATTTATTATTTTAATTGTTGTTCAGTTACAGTTGTCCCCATTTCCCCCCAACCCCTTGCTCTCCCCTGTCAGAGTTTTTAATTTACATCTTCTGTTGACTAATGATGGAAAATACTTTTGATCTAGATAAGTTTGGTTTATTCTTTATTAAGCTGATCTATTTTGATTTTGTACTTTGTCCTTGTATGTGGTCCTTGCACTAGGTTTTGAGCTTTCCTTCTAAAATATAACTTTCCAAAGATCTGAACTGAATGCCCAAAGTACTTTGTGAGGCTTCTTCATTTTTCTTGCCTAGAGCTCTATTTCCCGACACTGTATGAGCACTGATATCTCCACTCAGTTCACAACCCTGTAAGTAACACTGTCCACTTGAGCTTGTGGATGATTATTTTTTTCACATTCCCTCACTGCTCTCCCCCTTGACAACCATCAACTTATTCTCTATATCGAGTCAACTTCTGTTTTGTTTTTTAAAAAATGCCACATGTTAAGTGAAATCATATGGTATTTGTCTTTGTCTGACTTATTTCACTCAGCATAATACCCTCTAGGTCCATCTTTATTGTCACAAATAGCAAGATATCACTTTTTTATGGCTGAGTACTATTTCACCGTGTATATGTGAGATCTGTCCAGAAAATGTCCAGCCATTGTTAATATAACAAGAACAGTGTTCATGACATTAATGTAACCTGGCAGCCAAGGAGAGTGAACTGGAATGCTCAATGATGACTTCATTGTCAGTGTGGGGGGTAGATGCTATTGAGTGAGCATGTGTACTGTGTGGCCAACACATTCAAAATGACTCAGCAAGTAGAGCAAGGAACCTAATCAAATTTTGCTATAAGCTTGAATATTCCTCCTTGGAAACTATACAGATGATTCAGAAGGCCACAGCTATGGGCAACTGGTGACTGGCAGATTCATCATGACAACATACCTGCCCATTTATGCATCACATCTCATTCAGTGTTTTGGCAAAACATTAAATCACCCACATGACTTATTTCCCCCTATGGCCCAGATTTGGTGCCCCACAACTTCTGACTCTTCCCAAAACTAAAGTCACCTTTATAAGGGAAGAGATTTCAAAGTGTTGATGAGACTCAGGAAAAAATGACAGGGTAACTGATGGCAATTGGGAAAACTGTGTGAGATGCAAGGTGCCTATTCTGAAGGGGACTGACGTGTCACTGTCCTATATACAGTGTTTCTTGTATCTTCAATAAATATCTCTATTTCTTTTACTATATGGCTGGATACCTTCTGGACAGACCTCATATACCACATCTTTTTTATCCTTCATCTATTGATGGACATCTAGGTTGCTTCAATATCTACACTATTATTAGCAATGCTACAATAAATATAAGGATACATATATCTTTTTGAGTTAGTGTTTCTGTTTTCTTTGGATAAATACCCAGAAGTGGAATTGCCAATTATATGGCAGCTCTATTTTAAGTTTTTGAGATAATACCATACTACTTTCAACAGTGGCTGCACCAATATGCATTCCCACTAATAGTTTATGCATGTTCCCTTTTCTCTACATCTTCACTAGCGCTTGTTATTTTTTGATTTACGATAACAGTCATTCTGACAGGCGTGAGGTCATATCTCATTGTGGCTTCTATTTTCATGTCCCTGAAGATTAGTGACGATGAGCATCTTTCCATGTTTATTGGTCATCTGTGTATCCTCTTTGGAAAAATGTCTATTTAGGTCCTCTGACCATTTTATAATTAGATTTTTGGGTAGTAAGTTATGTGTTCCTTATATGTTATGGTTATAGTCCCTTATTAAATGTATTAGATAGCTTCTCACATGCAGTAGGTAGTCTTTTCATTTTGTTGATGGTTTCCTTCAGAGTTGAAAAACGTTTTAGTTTGATGTAATCCCATTTGTTTATTTTTGCTTTTGTTGCTTTTGCCTGAGGAGATATATCCAAAAAGATATGCTAAGAATGGCATCAAAGAGTTTACTGCCCATGTTTTTTTTTTCTAGGAGTTTTATGGTTTCAGGCCTTACATTTACATCTGTAATTGATTTTGAATTTACTTTTATCTGTGGTATAAGCAAGTGGTTGAATTTCATTTTTTTTGCAAGTGTCTGACCCATTTTTACCAGAATCACTTAAGGAAGAGATTATTTTTACCCCATTATGTATTCTTGCCTTCATCACTGTAGATTAATTGACCACATAAGCAAGTATTTATTTCTTAGTTCTTTATTCCATTTTATTAATCTATATACCTACTTTTATGCAGTACAATATTATTTTGATTTATCATAGTTTGTAATATAGTATGATATCAGGGAGCATGATACCTCTCAGTTTGTTGTTTCTCAAGATTTCTATGGTTATTCAGGATCTTTTGTGGCTCCATATAAATTTTATGGCTAGTTGTTTTAATTCTGACAAAAATACTATTGGTATTTTATAGGAACTGTATTGACCTGTATATTGCTTTAGATAGTAAGGACATTTGAACAATATTAATCTTTCCAAACCATAAACAAGGTAAATTGTCCCAATTATTTGTATCTTCCTCAGTTTCTTTTTTTTAAATTTCTTTTTACTGTTGACACTGTAATAGATGTCCCCCATTTTGCTCCCCTTTGCCTCCCTCCACCCAGCTCTTCCTCCCTCCCTGGCCTCACCAGATTGTTGTCTGTGTCCATGGGCCCATATGCATATATGTTCTTTGGCTAATCTCTTTTAGTCCTTTCTTCAGTTCAATCTTGTGGATTCTTGCCCTGCACTTACTCAGACCAGCTCTGGTTCAAGAACCAATAAGGAAACCCCAGGGCAACATTTTTGTTTCCTTCTCTGCCACTTCAATCTTCTCCAGGACCTAACGCACAATTTCAGGCCCCTGCAGTAGCCCAAACTTCTGTCTTTGCCTTCTCACCTTAGCTGACCCCTCACATTCTGCTCGGACCCTATCTTTCTACACTATGGTCCAGAAAGTGCTCCTGGTAAAAACGCTGGGTTAAACATAGGGCTCATCTCCTGTGTTTCTCTACTCTCAGTGGTCACAATTCTGCACTGGCTGATTTCCAATGTCTAAATATAGTTGCCTCAAAAGTTTCTCCACTTGGGAAGCCTGGTACCACTTTCCCTATGATGAATGGAAGCAAGAGTCCCTCCTTTGTTATCTGTCAGTTATCTCTTCCAAGGCAGATACTTGAGCATTCAACACTAATCTCATTTTACTTTATGTTTGTATTTTATCCACTCAATCCCTGTCATTCTAGATGATAATTGTCTATATATATATATATATATATATATATATATATATATATATATATGTATATATGCCAAAACATCCTGAAATATCACAGTCAGTGTGTGGTAGGTTGAAAAGTTTTTGTAACTAAGAATACTTAAAATACAGATGCTAGTGAATAATGTTTTTCTTTTAATACATTAGGAGGAATTTTAGGTTGATTGTTTAACAATATCTCACTCATTTGCATTCTTATGTGCTTTCTTAAATTGATTATAGAAGGGTAAATCTACAAGCTTGTGAATTTTGTATAACCTTGCACATAACAGAGGGGATATGTCTATCATATCATCATCCATTATGTAAAGGAGGAAAAATAAAGGGTGGAACCAGTAATTTAGAATGGTTGTTCTAAATGTGGTTAGAAAGTGACATGTCATTTTTTACCTTATACTCTATTTCTGCATATTAAAGACAGTAAGCTAATCTTAATATTTAATTCAGTTGTTACAATCATTAATCTTAGAAGTAATTTGTTACTGTAATTATGAAAATCCATTGAAAGCATGTGGTACTATCAGAGATATCAAATTGGAAGGTCAAAGCAAGCCTTCTGGGAAAGCATTTCAAAGAGCTTTTAACACTTTTTAATCCTGAGGTGAAAAAGGGAAAAAGGTAAGATGCAAGAAATACTTGCAAAAATAAATTACCAGATTTAGGGAAAATATATAATTTGTTCTTCAGATAAAGAAATGAAAATATTACCTTAGTCTACCTTAGTAAGATTTTTCATAAATTATATTATCAAATATTATTACTTTAAACAATTAAACAAACAACCTTTGAGGCAGCAAATTGTAATGAAAAAGACATGAACTTGAAGCGATGTGATTCTTGGATCTAGCTTCCTACAATGGGCCTGCTGAGTCAGAGAATTAGTCTGGGTCAGTTTTTCCTTATTATCTATAAAATGAACAGATAAAGTAAATGAGTTTAACATTCATTTTACTCATCCTTTTAGGTTTTATTATTGTAAGTTGGGAAAAAGTTTGATTTAAATTAAAGAAGACTCTATTTTAAGGAACTTTGTTTTAATTAGATATATACCATTGGGGAAAAATTTAAATAAAATTTTCTTATGGAGAAAATGAGTTATCATAGCCTTTCCACAGTGTTTAGAATAACCATATTTCTAACATGTGATTAAATATTTTATTTTATTATTTTATACTAACTTTTTATTGCCGTTCAGTTACACTTGTCCTCACTTCCCCCCATTGTTCTCCCCTGCCTTGTCCAACCCCGGTTCCCAGAAACAATCTCCTTCTACTGTGAATCTGACAATCTTACTTAATCTCTCTTCCATGTGAAATATTCAGTCAGTCTGGCAGGCATTAGATACATAAAATAACTTGATGATTATCAGGTATTTGTTTTTATCTCATAAATAAATTGGCCTGAATGGGTGAGATGTAGGTGTTTATAATCTTTCAAATCAATTCACCCACACAATTTTACATTTAAAAGTGCCACAGGCTCATGATCCTATTTCACAGTCACATCCATAAATATACTCTGGAATTGATTTCAGTAGTTTAGTTTTCCTTACTGTCGACACTTTGTTTTCTGAGGTTCTCATGGGATCTTATAACTGGTCTGATAAAATACCTATTTCCACTCACTGTGTCCAATTTTAATTTTCATGGCTTTATTAAAAATATACATGAAACAACAATGTTGTCTGTATGTATTCATTGAGTTTATATTTGCTAATTCAAAGTTTGAGTGAGTTTCATTAGTGCAACCAGGAATTACTTTTTTACTATAAACCAATTTATATACATTCCACTGGACTTTATTTGAGTTCCACCATTTAAAAGATTCCCAGATCTTCTATTTCTCTAATGAATTAGAGGTTAATCGTTGCACCGAAGCAGAATGTAGTAAAGAGAAGTATATGAGGAAGTCTCTAAGATTCTGATACTTTTGTTGTTCTTTTCACATGTGAGTTAGTTAATAGAAGGAGTCATTGAAAATGTAATTTTTAAAGACATTTTTCAGAGTATGTTGGTGATTACCTGAGTAGGATGATGAGGAATAGAAAGAATAGCAATGATTTGCATTTTTTTTCTGTGTCAGGAGAATTATTAGATATTGATTGCTTTAGAGTCTCAGTAGAAAAATGGAAAAAAGGTAATGATTACTTATTTGTGCAGTAGCAAGTGCTCAAAGTATGAAACATAAAAATAAAGCTGATAAGGGTGGAATTTTTGATATGGATACAGTTTATAAGAAATAGATATTGGAAACTAAATAGAAGCCATTAAAACCAATAATTATATTATTCTCCAATATTTCACAAACCTTTTTGTATCGATGTTTATATTAGATTCTCATAAACAATCCTCTGAAACAGCTCAAAGTGTATCTTGTTTTTCTAATTAGGAAGCCTGAGGTCCAGGGAACTTAGGTGATTTGTCCAAGAATTCATGCTTTTAATGTGGTAGATGCAGCACTAGAATTGATGTGTTTCTCTTCCCTGTATCCGTGTTCTCTTACATGATCCAGTCTTATGTGCTTTCAAATACTTGGAGACCCATGTTAAAACATTATATTACCTATTCAGAACATATGGGCATGAGTTCATCTATATAATTAATTATACCATATAACTAAAAGAATAATTTATTACTTTAAATTTATTTTTTGTGATGAAATAGTGTAAATAACATCTTTAAATATTAGTAACTAATAGTTATTTTGCTATTGGTTTAAGAAGTGCTGTATTATGTAAAAACATATTGAGATACTGGGCAAAATAAACCACAAGAGTAAAACATAGCCTAGGTATTTTAAATTATGTTAAGAACTGGCATAACAATATGCATTAATTTTTAAAGATCACAACTGCAAAACATTTGAATAGTTGATAACACAATATGAAAAAGATCCATTGGCATTTGTTTATACTTGCCTTTTCTCATTTATGGCAATTGCCCATTTCCTTTTGAAAATCAGTCTTCTGTTTCTTCTATTTATTTCTCTCAAGAGAAATTTTAGTATAACTGCCTAGATGTTACTTCTTATCAGTTATTTCATGCTTTATATCCCTTCAACAAAACATGTAGATGGAATACAAAAAGATGGAAGAGAAGCTCCTTATTTGCATCTCATGGGATGATGTGAACCAGCCCCAGGAAGTGAACTAGCACTACTTTGTGAGACTTTGTTCCCAGAGTGGTGAGACTCTTGGGGATCAGCTGCTCCACAGAAATAGTATTCTGCCTTCTCCTTAAGTGAGAAGAATTTCCAGCATATTAGTTCCATAAAATTGTGGGTAGGTATTGGGTATAGTTTTGGTGTGTGGTAATGAGTAGAGAGGCAGGATCATCCTTACAGGAATTCAAGGTTGAATATAGATCTTGACCAACTTGTATTGTCAAGAGATGAATGCGCTTGCTTTGAATAGGAGGTCAGAGTAAATCTTGGAGTGATTAGAAAACCAAGGATAATGAAAATAAGTCGGAGTAGGAGAAGCAAGTAGGGAAAATTCTGAGAGACAGACTTGGCTATGTTTGTGAATGGTTACCTTGTGCTTTCGTGCCTCGGACTAGGCAGCTTTTTAAAAATGGGTTAGAATGGGTCAGACAGAAGGGCACACTGAATGGCCTAGTGAGCTGGCCTTGGTGAAGCTGATATTTTACAATAATAGTTTCAATGTATGTCTGTTATGATCCCTTTCCTATTCATGTCAGAAATTCAGTTATTAGCTGAGTCATTTTCATTATAGCTGTGTCATCAGGGAAATATTCTGGTATGTTCTCTATAGCTCAAGGACCTTATTTATTTGCCTAGTTTTAAAGTTTGTTTTTATTTGTTTATTTTAATTTTGTTGAACGCTACACGTAGATAAGACCAGAATCTTTGTTTCAGAGGTACGAATGTGTTCTTGTCTTTCTGGAAGGTAGATTAATGATCTTTATTAAATGTGGGAGGGCATCTCTGTTTACATTTATTTAAAAAAATTGAATTCATTCAGTATAAATCAAATTTGCATAATCTTTGTAGCCAAGACAGTAAAATTCAGCAGGAAAAGATAAATTTATGTTTGCATGATTAGTATCCTGGACAACATTGGGAGACATGTTCTTATTCCTACACAGAAATGTTTCAGTTATGTTTATAAGACAGAATTTGGTATGTCAACCCATTCAGTAGCAGACCTTCAATGTCTGTTCTTTAGTTATAATTTATATATGTGCCTAATGAGGAGGGTGTTTTCTCCTAGATAAATTTCTATTACCTACCAAGTGAAGATAACTCCTTAAAGGATGGTAAAAAGTGTGAAATGCTAGGATATTTAATTGCTGATATTTTAGGAGAAGGCCATTGTTTACTATGTATGCTTATGATTCTTGGGGTTTTGTCCCAAGATTCTAACTTCAATTTCCTGGCTGGTGATGAGAGCAACAACATCAACTTCTCATTTACTGTCTTCTCACAGAAATGGGTAGGATTCATACAAAGTGTGTGAAACAGTCCTAGCACCCTAAAAGCATGCATTCCTGTGACTTTCCTTGTTGGTATAATGTTTCTCTCTGTGCTTTTTACACACCAAAATGGCAAAATGCTGATTCTCTTTAAAAAGAATATTTAGGGCAATAACTTCAGTAATTGGAACTCATATATACTTATTTTAAAAGTAACATATGCTTATTATAGAAAAATGAGGATTGAATTTGATGATTAAATAATGAAATTAATTTTTAAACTTTTGGAATGTGTTTAGCATTTTTTCCTTTTCTACTTTTAAATTTCTCACTATACAGATGGAAAAAATATTTATTCTTGGATTTCTGTCCTACAAATATTACCAGTTCCTTTTCCACTCTTTATTCAACATTAAAATCTCATCTCTTACTATCTTCAAAAGTATTTTTTAAATGCCTGATATTCCATGAAGCCTCCCTAGGCATTCTCAGGTGGTATACTCACATACTGCAGACTAACAATAAGGACATATAGAATTGTATCTACCAAAAAAGAAGCCTCAACTAATATGAATATTTTAAATCTGTTTCAACAAATCTACTAAATTGTTTTGTCTTTCAGGTTTAGCTGACATTAATATTTGTGGTAAGAATTCAAAGAAAGCTTTTAAATACTGACTCAAGACACATCGCTACTTCATTGAAAATGTACTGGCACTCGATCTTTCTTTCTCTCCCCCCCCCCCACAACTTTCTACACCCACTTCCTTCCCCAGCATTCTGTGTCTCTCCTCTTTCCTATTTCCTCTCTCCTCTCTCTTGAGCATGCCTGCGCATTTTACCCCCTTTCTTTTCTCATGTTGTGAACCTTTGCTTTTTCTCCTAAGCTCCAAGGACTCTACCTTTTTCTCTGTAACTTGTTTACTGACTCCTTGCAGCCCAACAGGCTCACTTCTTCCAAGGCTCACTTCTTCTACCTCTGTACATTTTAAAATATTTTTTTGCTTGTATTTGAAAAAATAAACAAAATGTATAGGAACAAGAAAACAGATTGTCATAATATTAGTCAAATCTCAGAGGGAAATCACTCTTTTCATTAGAAATTTTACATCACTATTTTATGTGTATGATTGTCTCACTGTAGATTTAGAATAAGCAAACACTATAAAATATAACTTTTGGATGGATTGGATTCAAATTTCAAAGAGTGCCTTAGAGACAATAAAAGTCAAATAGTATAGATAAGTTAGAAATGAAATATAGTGTATAAATTTTATTTTACCATCATATATTAGTTACTTAATTTAAAATAGCACTGATATGATAAAACAGTATGGAAATGAATTCAAAGTGACATGCATGTATAAGGAATGGAAAGAAATAAGCATTCTATGGTGTCATCTTTGGTTAGCCTACAAGCACCACAATTGGGACAGTTTAGAGAGCTATCTCCAAAGAACAAAAAATAAGTGTGTGTATGTGTGTGTGTGTGTGTGTGTGTGTGTGTGTGTGTATTTTGTTTGTTTTGGTTCTAAAGTTTTCCCTATACTGTAAACTCCAGGAGGGCAGGCACCAAATGTTTCTCCTTCATGCTTGTGTATGCAGTAAGTGTGTACAGAAGTCACTCAAGCATGTTTGCATTTATCCCTGCCATGTAATGCTTGTAAATTCAATAAACAAGGAGCCAGATAATTCATATTTTTAACACTATTACCCTAATTACTGTCAGAAGGATCTTGAGACTTAAAAATATAGTCCTACAATGCTTGTTAGTCATTTTTGAACTTAAGAATTATTCTTTTTAGTGGGAACATGAGACAGACAGATATGATCAAATAGACAATGTATACACCCATTACACAAATATCAGAGATAAAAGCCGACACCGTAAGCCAAAAACAAGAAAATTTTGTACATAGTGTAGAAAGAAAATCTGTTTTAAAGAAACAAACTTCATGGCAAATATTTGTATAAGGTTTATAAAAAACTTAGACTATACTAAATACTAAAAAAAAAAAAGCCATCACACACTTGACTGAAACATTGGAAGAAAAGCTGACTTTTGTGCAAATCAGAGAGAACATGAGGCATCTAGTTATGTGAAGTATGTAAAGAAAAGGGAATGATCCTGTTCTCCCAATTCCAAATCAGGTAAACACATCAGAGGGCTGGTGTCTCTACATCCTGCCGCCGCTTTCTCTCCTCGGCTACTCATCTTAATAGCAATCATGGCAAAGAACAATTTAAGTCTATTTAAAAGTCCAGGTATTGTGATGTCAAATCCAGCTACACAATTAGGGAAACCATGTGGGCTTAGTAGAAATGTAAGTATAAAATTTCTAGCTTTCATAATATCATGACAGTAGTTATTATGGATTTCAGAATTGCATATCCATCTACATATTTAATTGCAGTTCCCAACACAGAGCACATACATCAGCCTTTGGCCATCATAAAGACTTTGTTGAAGTGAATTAGACCCTTAGAGCTACTATGTAAATGACTGTTGTAGCAGTGCTTCAGAGATAATCCTGAATATATATCAGTACTTCAGTAGACCATTTCAGTGATTTTTCTTCCACATAACTAGATATGCCACAAAAGCTCAAAAGCTAACATTGAAAGAAATAAGTTTGAAATAAGATGCAGCAAAGAACAATAAGCATTCTTCAAAAGTGCTTCTGCAGCTTCAAAAGTGGCTGCATTTGTGGAGTCAAACTAAATGTTAGCGTCAATAAATTGATGTAATGGGAATTGCATTTTTTTTGTTTCTTTCTACTATTTTATCAACATTAAGGGAAAAGTATTCCTAGAAAAACAAAATATTCTGAAAACATTCTGGAAATTGCATGATTTTATCTATGGCTGGGAGATAACATTAATGGAGAATAAATTATTCTTCATAAGAAGACAGGAGGTAACTTACAGAGTTTTTAACATACCTTTAAAGGAAGAAATAACTTAAGTACTTCACTTCTATCTTCCCACTTGCCTGGCTTTTATTACAACCTACTTTTGGCATCTCACTTAGCTGAAATTGTTAAATGGTGACATTGGCACAGAAATTCTGACATTTTTATAAATGTTTAACAGTAATTCTACCAGGCCCCCCAACTCCCAACTCAATATGTGTAACCTCTTGATCACTAGCAAAGCAGTAAAAATACAAGAAAATGTAGAGACCATTAATACTATTCTAATTGTTCTTAGCTTTGCAAGAGACTTCAAATTCTTCATGAATTTCCAAAGTTTCAGAGCAAATACTCTAATGGGCTATTAACATAAGTGCCTTAGCTGGTGTGATTCAGTGGACTGAGTGCCAGTCTACAAACCAAAGTGTTGCTGGTTTGATTCCCAGTCAGGGCACATGCCTGGGTTGTGGGCCAGGTTCCCAGTAGGGGGTTCACGAGAGGCAACCACACAGGGATGTTTCCTATCTTCTCTTTCTCCTTTTCCTTCTAAATAAATAAATAAACAAATACATAAATACATAAATAAATAATAAATACAAAATAAATAAATACTTAAGGAAAGCAGACTAATCCTTTGGTTGATCGTTAAATAGTGTCCCTTTTGAGTTTAAGTAATGCAGTGTAATGTATTTTAAGACCCTTTCCTCAGGACAAATATTCTAAGTTGTTAAAATAAGGCCAAGTTTCTGAAAGGAGTTGGCATAAAAGTGATTCTGCAGGACCAGAGAAGTGACTGAACTCTCTACTGACCACTTTGTTTTAGGGGTGGTATATTAGCTTTCTAGGGCTAGCATACAAATTACCAAACTCCATGGCTTAAAATAAAAGAAATTAATTCTCTTACAGTTCTGGAGGATGGAAGTCTGAATCAAGATTGATCCCTTGTAGAAGCTCTGAGGAAGAATCTGTTCCATACCTAGTTTCTGGTGATTGCTGGCAGTCAATGGCATTCCTTGGCTTATACACGCATCACTCCAATTGCCACCTTCATTTTCACACAGTATTCTTCCTGTGTATCTCTCTGTGTCTTCAAATGACCTTCTTATAGGCACATCAGTCATTTAACTTAGGGCCCATTTTAATGAAGTATGACTTCATCTTAATTAATTATATATTCAAGGATGCTATTTCTCAATGAGGTCTCATTCTAATGTTTCTGGTCGACATAAATTTTGGGGGACATTATTCAGCCCACTACAGATGTGTAGCTTTAAGTCAAATCTGTTTTACTTGATGGAGTTTTGAGGTTAATATCTTAGTGTTAACCAGTGTCACGAGTTCTCACCTTTTTGGGCTTACGAAAAGCAACATTTCCTTGTCCCTTTGTGCGGGGTGGAATCATGTGACTAAGTCCTTCCCAGTAGCCTGTGACTGGGAGTGATAGGAATTACTTTGGGTCTTAACAATGTAACATCTGGAGTGAGAATTTTTTTGCTCAGCTTTCTTCCAGTGAAGCATGAAACCTGCAATTGAGAAGGAAATGCACACTGTGAAGGCTGCATGCATAGTGGACCTCAGCTGAGTGAGAAGTAAACTTTTGTTATATTGTGCCATTGTGATTTTGGTGGTATGTGTTACCAAAGCAAGATGTAGTCAATTTTGACTAATATAAATTTCTTCAACTTCCAAAACATCTTTGAATATGAGTGTACAGGTTACAGATTAATCAGTAGTCTGAACTTGAAATATATATGGTCTTAACTCAAAGTTTTTATTTCAGACATGTTTCTCCTCCTTTCCTGAAAATTCAGTTCCATTAAGAACAATTAGTTGAATATATCTGAGGACTATCTACACATATATATTTAGAAAATGTTTGATTGATGTTATCTTTGACACTCTGCAATATGAGCAAATAAAGCCAAAGACTGGTGCTGAACTCTTAAAAAAAACCTATTTGTGCTAAGGGAGTTATGACATATATTTTTGTCATTTAACTATTATAAAATTCCCAGTGGTACCACTTTGGCAGGAAATTAGAGTTAAAAAAATAGTGTTTTTATATCAAACAAAAATTTGTTGAGCTGTGCTTTATAAATCCTGGAACTAAACTTCAAAGAAAAAGGTTTTATTATTAAAAATAAAAATGGTAATCTATAGCCAATCTTACATTGGCTGCAAAGAATGTTGTGACATTTCAGACATATGTTCAACTTCCAGTTCTATAATGAGTTTATTTTGGGTTTATTTATATACAGTTCAGTTGAAGGGCAAAAATGAGAAGTTATACGTAAGTGGCAGGGGTCCAAAACTGATGTCAGTTAAGCAATGATTTTATGTGTAATACAACCCCCTGCTGGGTTGTCTGAAGCTCTTTCTAGAATGTTACATAAAAACTCAGCAATAAGAGACAATGAAAAGATGAATTTAAAGTAGAAAAAATACATTTATTTCCCCATAAAATTGGATTATAAAATCCTTCAAAGGTTGAAGGGCAGTATTCATTGACTACAAAATGCTGATCTGAGGAAGAGCTAAATCTGACACAGGATAGAAAATAGTGCGGGTTGAGCACCCTCTATAAAACCTGCTTGTTAAAAGGCTTTGTTACTGTGTCATGAGGCAGAATGTCAAGGGTGACCCTCTGCTCTCAAGTGGTCTTTATCTCAAAGGTCCCTCAGAAAATGCCTGTGTCCTTACTGGCATGGGTAACCCAGAAAAGATCAAGGTCTCTTAGAGGCCTTCAAACAAACCTGATCTATTGACATCTCTCAAAATGAAAATGACCTTGAGCTCAGCAAGGTATTGCATTGCCCTTTACACAATCCCAATTACTGTAGGTTTGGAGAGCTTATTGGAACCTACTTCATATCATAATTCAGAGTTCTAAAATTTAGCCCAAATTCTATTTGTTCAAAAAATGTTTACTGGCTATCTCCATGTCTGTGATTTTTCCAGAGTAGAGTGTGCGAAAATGAAGCTCACCAGTGTGGTCCCAATGCTAATGAAGCAAGCTCACAGTCAAATGGGAAAAGCAGGCATTGTGTAAGCAATAACATAGATTCAAATCATAATTATGTTTCATGAAAGCTTTTGTAAAAGATAAATACAATAAATAAAGTCTTCTCTATATCTCCTCACCTCACATAAAGGAATTCATACTGGTGATACTTTGACAGTTTGAAAGACCCCATTTTGAACTTCAAATAGACCTTTCATATATTTAGTCTATATTTTTCTGTAAACATCTACTATTGAAGATATGTGATTTTAAAAATTAAAACCTGCTGCTAGTCCTGGAAAATGTCTGCTTTTCCAGAAAAAAAAAAAAGAATTTAGCAACATTACCGTATAATGCTCTCTCATCTCCAACTATATTTATTCCAAAGTGCTGAGGAAATGGACTATGTGTATATATCTTTACATCCTTCCCAGAACAGAGCTGAATGCTTTTCAATAGGAGGTATAGATAGATGTTGGTTGAATGAAGAGGGACGTTAAATAACATGTTTTATATGAAATGATAGCTTAAGAAAAGGAAAAGTAGCAATTATGGGGAGGAAGGAATCTGACTTCATATCTTTGACAGTAACTCAGAAAATAGTGGCATTTATATAAATGTTAAAATACTTTACAACAATTAAAAGGTGTCTATTAGGAACTTACCCCCTGCTAACTTGAGGAATTTCAAGTGCTTGTTGATAACATCTGAATTCACATTGGCTCTTACTGAAAGGAGTTTAATCCGTTACTGTTGAGATGTACAAACTGGAAAGTGACTAGACAAACAAAACCTGTTCTGTCTTTATGTCATGTAGAATTGGGTCTTGTACCATTTTTAAATAAACTTTTTATTTCTCTAAAAAATAACTTGCTGGATAAAATAAATATCCTTAGACTAGGTCCCAGAGATTTTTTTTGTTCTCTCTGGAATCCAGTTTCTTAGTGATTCAGTACAAATGCTGTCCTATTTACATTCTATTTGACCCACTCATTTAATTTTTTTAAAAAATATTGTTTATGTTATTGCAGTCATCCAACTGTTTCCCCCTTAACCCCCTCCACTTTGCATGCCACCCACTTCCATAATCAGTCCCCTTACCATTGTCCATTTCCATGGGTCCTTCTAATATGTTCTTTGACTAATCTCTTACCCTTCCTTCCAGCAGTGGAATTGCTGGGTTGAAAGATAGTTCAATATTTTTTGATGGAATTCCATATTGTTTTCTACAGTGTCTTTATTGAAGAGACTGTCTTTACTCCATTGCGTGCTATTGTCTCCTTTGTCAAGTACTAATTGATCATAAAGACATGGGTTTATTTCTGGTCTCTCTATTCTTTCATTGGTCTATATATCTGTCCTTATACCAGCACCAGACTGTTTTGATTGCAGTGGTCTTGTAGTACAGTTTGATATCAGGTATTATGGTCCTTCCTACTTTGTTTTTTCTTTCTCAAGATTGCTGAGGCTATTCAAGGTCTTTTTTGCTTCCATATAAATTTTTGGAATATTTGTTCTAGATCTTTGAAATATGCCCTGGACATCTCAATAGCAATTGAGTCGAATGTATAGATTGCTTTAAGTAATATGGATATTTTAATTACAATTTTTGGAATCCATGAACATGGTATATGCTTCCACTTATTTGTATCTTCCTCAATTTCTTTCTTCAGCATCTTACAGTTTTCTAAGTACAGGTATTTTACCTCCTTGGTTTAAATTTATTCCTAGGTACTTTATTATTGTTATTGCCACAGTAAATGGCATTGTTTTCTTAGTTTCTCTTTCTAATAGTTTATTGTTGGTGTACAAAAATGCCATTGATTTCTGAATATTGACTTTGTATCCACTACTTTACCAAATTCACTTATTAGTTGGAGTAATTTTTTGGAGGAGTCTATAGGGTTTTCTGTGTACGATATCATGTCATCTGCAAATAAAGAGTTTTACTTCCTCCTTTTCAATTTGGATGCCTTCTATTTCTTCTTCTTGTCCAATCACTATGGCTAGGACCTCCACTACTATGTTGAATAAGAGTGATGAAAGTGGACTCCTGCCTTGTTCCTGATCTTAAGGGAAATGTTTTTAATTTTTGCCCCTTGAGTATGATGTTGGCAGTAGCTTTTTTGTATGTGACCTTTATTATGTTGAGGAATGCTCCCTCTATTCTCAGTTTGGTGAGTATTTTTTATCATAAATGGGTGCTGGATTCTACCAAATGATTTTTCTGCATCTGTTGATATGATTATGTGATTTTTGTCTTTCATTTGTGATATATCATGTATATTGATTTGTGGATATTTTAGCATCCTTGCATCCCTGGAGTAAATCATACTTGATCATGGTGTATGATCTTTTTAATGTATTGCTGGACTCAATTTCTTAATATTTTGTTGAGGATTTTAGCATTTACGTCCATCAGAGATATTGGCCTGTAGTTTACTTTCATTGTTCTGTTTCTACTTAGATTTGGAATTAGAATAATACTGACCATGTAGAAAGAATTTGGAAGTCTTCCTTCTTCTTGAATTTTTTGTAATAGTTTTAGATGGATAGGTGTTAGCTCTTCTTTGAATGATTGGTAAAATTTGCCTGTGAAACTATCTGCTCCAGTGCTTTTGTGTGCTGAGAGTTTTCTGATTACTGTTTTGATATCACTAGTTGCTATTGGTCTATTCAGGTTTTCTGCTTCTTCCTGATTCAGTTTTGGAAGATTGTATGTTTCTAGAAATTTATCCATTTTGCCCAGATTGTCCAATTTCCTGACATATAATTGTTGATAGTAATTTCTTACAATCCTTTTATTGCTGTGGTATCTGTTGTTACTTCTCCTCTTTCATTTCTAGTTTTATTTATGTGGGTCTTTCTTTTTCTTGACGAGTATGGTTAAAAGCTTGTCAATTTTGCTTATCTTTTTAAACAACCAGCTCTTTTCATTAATTTTTGATTTTTTTTTGTCTCTGTGTCACTTTTTTTCTGCTGTGATCTTGATTATTTCCTTTCTTTTATTCATTCTGGGCTTTGTTTGTTGTATTTCTAGTTCTTTTTAGTGTCAATTTAGGTTGTTTTTGAGATTTTTCTATCTACTTTAGGTAGGCCTGCAATACTATGAACTTCCCTCTCAGGACTGCTCTCACTGTGTCCAATGAGTTTTCGGTTGTTGTGTGTTAATTTTCACTTATTTTCAAGTACTTATTGAGTTCTGCTTTGATCTCATTGCTAGCCCATTCATTATTTAATAATGTGGTATTTAGTCTACATATTGAATATTTTTGTTTTTTTCCTTGTTTCAGGACATTATGATCTGAGAAAATGTTTGATATGATTCCAATTTTCTTGAATTTGTTATGTCTTATTTTGTGTTCTACCATGTGATCTATCTTTGAAAATAACATATGCATTTGAGAAGAATGTATATTTTGCTTCTTTGGGGTGAAATATTCTGTAGATGTCATTTAAATCCATTCATTATAGTGTGTTGTTTAATGCTGCTATATATATATCCTTGTTGATCTTTTTGTCTGAAAGATCTGTCCATTGTTTACAGTGGGTTTTTAAACCCCCTTACAATAACTGTATTGCTGTCAATCTCTTTCTTAAAGTCCTCCAAGATTTTACTTATATATTTAGGTGCTCCTGTATTGGATGCATAGATGTTTACTAGGGTTATATCCTCTTCTTTGACTGACCCTTAAGTATTATGTAATGACTTGTTCTATCTCTTGTTATAGACTTTGTTTTAAAGTCTATTTTACCAGAAAGAAGTACTGCTATCCTGGCTTTCCTTTTGTCTCCATTTGCATAGAACATTTTTTTAATCCCTTTACTTTCGGCCTGTGTAGATCTTTTGTTCTAAGTGGGTCTCTGTAGACAGCATATATGCAGGTTGTTTTCTTATCAATTCAGCTATTCTATCTCTTTTGATTGGAGCATTTAATCCATTTACATTTAAGATTATTATTGATAGCTACTTACTCATTGCCATTTTTTCCCTTTGTAACTGAGTTCCTTTCTCTCTATTTTTTTTTTCTCTTTCTTAAAGCAGCCCCTTTATCATCTCTTACAATGCTGGTTTGGTTGATATGTACTCTTTTAGATTTCTTTTTTCTTTTTTCCAGGCAGCTCTGTATTTCACCTTCCATTTTCAATGAGAGCCTTGGTGGATAGAGTAGTCTAGTTCACAAGTCCTTGCTTTTTATTACTTGGAATGTTTCATTCCAGTCCCTTCTAGCCTATAATGCTTCTGTTGAGAAATCAGCTGACAGTCTTATTGGAGCTCCCTTGTAGGTAACTGATTGTTTCTCTCTTCCTGCCTTTAAGATTATCTTGTTGTCTTTAAACTTTGCCATTTTAATTGTGATATGTCTTGGTATAGGCCTCTTCGGGTTCATCTTGATTGGTATTCTTCGTGCTTCCTGAATTTGTGTGACTTTCTCCTCAAAATAGTGAAATTTTCTGTCATTTGGTCAAACAGGCTTTCTATTTCTTATTCCCTTTACTCTCCTTGTGGTATCCCTATGACGCAAATATTGTTACATTTCATATTGTCCCAGAGGTCTCTTAAACCATCCTCATTCTTTTTAAATCTTTTTTTTTTTCATTTTGTTGCTATTACTGGGTGTTTTTTTTCTGCCCTGTCTTCCAAATAACTGATTCAATCCTCTGCTTCATCTAGCCTGCTTTTTATTCCTTCTAGTGTATTCTTCATTTCAGAGTTGCATTCCTCATTTCCAACTGGCTCTTATTGATATCTTATATGTCTTTTTTTTTATCCTGGTATAGTTCTCATTAATTTACTTTAGCATCCTTATAAACACTACTTCAAAATCTATGTGTGATAATTTGCTTGCCTTGATTTCATTTAGTTCTTTTTCTGGGGATGACTCCTTTTCTTTTATTTGGAGATTGTTTCCTTGTTTACCCACTTTAGCTGTCTCATTTTGTTTGTTTCATTGTATTAGATAAATCTGCTTTGACTCCCCATGTTGTAGGGTTTCCTTATATGGTAGGTGTCCTGTGGGCCCAGTGTTGCAGACTCCTTGGTCTCTTGATCAGGATGCTCTAGGGATGCCCTTTGTGTGGATTATGTAGGTTCTCCTGTTATATTTGGGTCCTGAATGTTGTTGGCTTGTTTGTTGATGGGCTTTCCCCTCTGACTGGCTGAATGAGAGGCCCAGCTGCCACCCTGTCTTACACTGTTGTACAGGTGCTGGCAGAACAAAGCAAAACAACACACAAAAATGAAACCACAACAAGCAACCCTGCCAACAACAACAGTAATTTTAATGATAGAAGATCAGAGAAGACTAAAAGTGGAAAAAGAAATGGAATATTAGGGAAAGGGGCAAATAAAAGAAAAAGTATAAGAGAAGACCAAAGGACAGCAAAGTGACTATGGTAGGGGAAAAGGGTAGACAACTAATAGGAATGACAAATTGAAAGAAGAAAACAGGAAAAAGGGGTGAAAAAGAAGAATAATAACAAAAATAAGACAAGGAAAGAAGAAGGAAACAATGGGGTAAACAATGGTGAGAGTAAAAATGAGAGATGTGAAAGAAAAATATAGAGCAATAAAAATGAAAAAAATAGAAAAATAATACAAAGGCCATGAAAAGAAAAAAATAACATTAATGAAAAAGAACAAGTAGGATTAGCCTCAGCAGAGTTCAGTGCTAGCCTGCTGGGTTCTCCCTTTGGGCATGGCTCTGATGTGTTTGAGGCTGGTGGAATCCATTGTCAGGTGCTGCTCATGTCTAGCCATCAGCAACCTGTTCAAAGATATAAGTGACCCAGAGTTTGCGGTTGATTCCTCTGGGCTTGACAACACCTGGTTGGGCCAAGCTGCTTTGCCAAGGTGGATTTTATCAGCACTGGGTCCAGAGGTGTGTCAGCAAATGTCCTAAGTCACTGCGGGATGTGCCTCTGCCTGTCTCTCCCTACTGGCCTGCTGTCAGTTTTAGACTAGCTATAGACCTGACTGTTGCTGAGATGGCTTCTGGTGGTATCAGGGGAAGTGTGGAATTGGAACTCCTGGATCTTCCATGGCAGGTGCCTTTCAGACTCTAGGAAAGATGGTGGGTGTATTCCCATACCCCCAAGCCATCTGAGTCTGAGTCTATCTAGTACTTTTCCCTGTACTTGGCAGGGCAGGACCCTTAGTAGGCTAATGGGTAGAGCCTCCAGAGCCCAGATTTTAGGTCTGCTGGAAACTAGGAGGGTATTTCTATGGCTCTACAATGAGGGGGAAATACCAGTCTGTTTCCCAGGGAAGTGTATAGTATATCTGCTCCCTATTGCCCATCTCTGACACCCCCTGAGTCTGCGTATGCTATCTCTTCAGCAGGGGTTAAGATGCAGAATGGGAGAAAAGAAACAAGAAAAGAGAGGAAAAAAAGACAGACAAAATAAGACAAAACACAGAACTAAATAAACAAAAAAGATGCAATGCAGAAAGAATAGGATTCCAGAGGTTGGGATAAGAGTATCCCACAGGTAAGGTCATTGCTTCTCTCCTGGGAGAAACTTGCTCTTCTCAAGAAAGATGGCTGCCATGGAATCCAGCTATATCCCAGACAATAAAAAAAACCCCTATGGCTGTTCCCCCACTTCTCTCCCCAGTATCTCCTGCTCCAGACTCACCTTGCGGGACTCTAGTCCACACCACCTGCCCTTCGTAAGGTAAGTAGTTGTGAACACAAGACCTGTGATTTGGTCCCTTTAAGAATTATGACAGAAAAAAGAAAAAAAGTAGTGTTTTTCTCTCCAGTGGCTCTTATCTCTCCCCAGCAGAGAAAAACCCTGCGTCCTTTCACTCCTGAGTACTATGTGGTCTGCTAATCCTGGCACTGGCATTCTGTGCTTGGGAGCTCAGTTTATGGTCCTGGCTTCTCTCTTTTCAAGGGGAAGGTCCCACAGCTGCACCACTACCTCAGCCTACTGCCACTATGAATGGGCCACCCCTTTAATGATATCACTCTTACTATCAGTTGTGGTGATTATTATTATTATTTTTTTGTAAATAGTCTTTTTTTCTGGTAATCTTTGGTTTATTTCAGGTGTCTGGTCCTCTCTTTGGTTTTATTTCCAATTTGGTTCTGGTAGGAGGTATGCAGTATATCTTCCTATTTCACTGCCATCTTGCAACCCCTCTTCCCACTCATATATCTTAAATCTTCTAATCCACTGGCAACTCACAGGTTCAGTTTAATGTTACAGACAGTTGTCCAAATCATGCTCTGCTATGTTCTGATCTCATCTCTATTTACCTCTCCACTTTAAGTACTGTCACCCCAACAGTCATCCCCATGTGAAGTCACTCTGGACCCTCTGATTTATGGATCTCAATTTTTTTCTTTCTTCAAGTACAGCCTTATTCACCCACATAGATGACAGATATGCAGTTACTGTGTGAGGCAAATGCTGGCAATAACCTCAGCCATAAGAAAAATGATCATTGCCTCTCAATGGTCTATCACCAGTTCTTGTGAGAACAAAAAAAGGATTAGAATATCAATCCTAAATACTTATTTCATATCCCATGTCTTCCTAAACTAATTTACCCTCATGTCTGGTGGTCATTAGCATCTTTCATCTCTTTGCCAGTCTGGAGATTTTCTAACTGGCTTTAGTGAGCAGTCTGCCCTCTTTCTTGCTGCCTTTGGCTCCAACTTTTTGCTGTATTAAGTTTTAATTCTGGTTTGCCTTGACCTTGGTATCTAAGACATATTTGACTCTTGGCAGTATAGTCTGACTATTTTATTTCTCTTCTATTGTCCCTCCCTTTATTTTTCCAGGTTTGATGACCTGTTTGTGAATGTTCTCCACTGGTATTTATAGTGCCAACATAGCAAGATAATTACAGTTGTTAAATTGAGGTGGATTCTGGGAGTTCTGGTATCTAAAAAATTATGGTTTTATATATCAAATTCTTATCATATTTTCCAAGAAACCAAATGTGTTCTTAAAACTATGTGGGTTTAAAGGTATAAAAAATCCTTCTAGTTTACAGTCAAACTACATTAGTGATGATTAATCATAGTAAGAGGCCAAATAAAAACTAGAACATTGCTTAGACTTTAAATTAAAATAAGGAAACAAATCTCTCTGGATTACCAAGGGGGAATTACTTTCCTAAGTGTTCTGCAGGTAGTTTAAGCTAAACATGTACAATGGGGTAATACTTTGAAAATTATTGATGTCCTTTTTTATTTTGCCTTTCAGACTAAAGACCATTGTGTTATTTTGCCTGAGGCAACAAGAGCTCTGGGGGAGATCAGGAAATGTTACAGAAGTAATGCAAAGGTAAAGTCCCCTCAAAATAAAATGGATAAAGAAATAAAGAAGTGTTTTATAAAAAGGGTTTTTTTGGAGTTGAGGGTAGTGCTGGCAGTTTCCTCCCATAATGGTAAATCAAACTAATTAGTTATTCTAAAGAGAAGAGTTTTATTATTTTTATATTCCCCATACTCGCAAGTAACTCATCTTGGAGTAGCACTTAAGAACTCCCTTTTAATATACAGAACGTAACTGTGCCCTCCATGAGTCTTGGCCCAGCAGATTTTGGAAAGAAGGAAGAGAAATAAAGAGAGAAAGTAAAGCAATCGTGGAAGGTCCACGTTTTCTCTTCTCTGAGCTTTGGCTCAAAGGTACCTTAGAAGAGAGAGAACACTAGCAAAGTTAGAGGGAGACCCCTGTTTTTATTTGAGACTTCAGGAGGATACGTGTAGTGGGTCCTGTAAACAACTGGTGCACAACCAATTCAAAGGCATAGGGCCAGTATAGTCTATTAAGGTAAACAATGATTCTGATACTGGCTTTTCTAAGGCAGTCTTGGTTCTCATGTTGGTCTTACCAGAAGGAGGTCACCATTGTTAAAATGAAGTGAGGGTTATAGGAGGACCACTCTAACCAGGGCCAATAAGAAATTGAGGGAGATCTCAGAGGTTTCTGCAGCAAGAACTAAGGTGAATACCAAATGCAGCAGGTTTTGTGTCAAATGCCTGACCTCTGAGATATATGAGGAGTATTAGCCACAGACATTTGGCATCAGAAGTGAGCAGAACAAGAAGAATCTGGGAGGCCAAGGGCGTTCCTGAAAAACTAGGGGACTAAGAATGAGATGACATGAGCATCAGAGGATTTGATGTTTCCTCTCTCTTACTATAAGGGTGATATGTTGGGAATTGAGCTGCCTGATTTCAGTAGCTGTAACTCCCCCATGACTAAGGCTGAACGAATGACCTTCGGACCATAAGCCACTAAGGAGACAAAGCTTATCTCTTGGGCAGGGGCACCACCTCTGCAACTTTTACTTCACCTAGCCTGGCCCCCAAAGCTTGATTGGTTAGCCAATAACAGGTAAGATTCCTCAAGGGAGGGATGACCTAAGACAGGCATGATCACGGGGGCTCCCAGGGAAGGACTTGGGGCTACAGAAAAGGGGTGATGTACCCTCGCCCCTTGGCTTTGACACAGCCTGAGTCCTCATTCTTTCTGGGAGAGGTCTTCTAATCTCCTGGCTGCCTTACTTCCCCTGCCTGGCTTAAGCCTGAAACAATGCCTTAAGCCTGAAACAATGCTGGTGGTTGATACAGCCCTGAGCTGGAAAGGACGGGTTGGTTCCCTAGGGCAATCAGGCCTAAGAAAGAATATGTAAAATCTTGTGAAACTTGCTTTGTTTAGAATGTTCTCAATTAAATGATAAGGGTCCAAGCAGGAAGTGAGTTTGTTTCCCAATGTTTTATGGCCATTTAGCTGTCTGACCCTGACTCAAAATATGCCCTCAGAATTCTTTGTATGTTATCTATTGTTTGATCCTTACTGATAATGATTAATGAGCTTTACATATACACCCTGTATTCTTATGCAAATAGAATCCAATAAAAGTCACTCAAGGTGAGGGTCAGAGCGCTCTCCTCTTGAGAGAGAAGTCACGGCCATCCCTTTTCCTCCACAGGATTCAGTAGTCCATGTAAATTTATTTCATCTCATCCATAATGCCTCAGACACTGTGGGCCGGTGTCTGCATCAGTGATAAGCTGTACTCTTCCCTCAGAAGCAAGAGGTCAATCATCTGAGCACATTTTATCTAAGAGACACTGTATTCAAACTAATCTTTAAACTGGATTACACACTTGTTTTCTTTTTTCTCCTTAATAATCAGAAATGGACAGGGCTCTGGAGACAGGCAAGATTACCGAAAAAATACAGAAATTACTTTACAATATAAATCTAAATTATAGTGAGTATTTGGCAACATGATTACACATACCTAAAAGAGAACTCATGATTTTATCATGATTGGCTTTTCTTCCTGTCTCTCTCATTCCTGTTAATGGCACTGATGTTCTGTCATTCAGGCTCAAAATCTATAATCATCTTTAATTCTGTTTCTCCTTTTATTTCAGCCTCTAAATTGTCAACTTCTATAGGTTTTATATTTTAAATATTCCTTTGATTTCTCCCCTTTCTCTATTTCAAAAACTTCCTAATTGATTTCTTTTCCTCATGACTCTCTCTCTTCCATTCATTTCTGTGCATGATTGCTAAATTAATCTTCTTAAAAACATTCTGTCATTATCTACTAAATTATTTGAAAATTTCTTCATCCTACAAAGGGCTCTTGCAGAAAATGACTATGACTTGCCTTTACTATTTTATTCTCCTTTTACCCCTATAAATATTCAGTGATAATAGCCAAAGTGGAGTACTTTTTCTGTAGGGTGCCAGGATTTAGCTAGTGCTATTTCTTTTGCCTGGGATGTTATCTTTTCTGCCTTACCATTTTCTTCTCCTCAAATTCCCAATGTATAAATTCACTCTGAACCTCATAGGGTCTGGTTTTCTGTAATGCATATAGTAGATGTTTGGAACTATTTGTTATATTAAATATATAATTGATAATGGTAGAGGTTATCTGATGATGAGTGGAAATTGAGATCCAAGAGTAACTACGGATTATCCTTTTGGCATAAAGGAAAAAGGTTCACAGAAAAAGTAGTAAAAAGTTTCAACAGAATAGAAAAATAAATTCTGAAGAACATTTGTGACTCTGGAGAGGTCCTGACTATGGTACTAAGGATATAAGAATACACATATCAATTCGGGTACCACTGAAATATGCCACAAGCCTATCATGTCTGTAAATGGGGATGGACCACCAGCATATAGAAGCATCAGGAAGGTAGGCCATAGAGGAGAATCTAGTTCAGACATTAAGAAGGTGGTATGAATTGGTTCTACTTTCTTCATCTTCAAATATTTGAAGTGAATGACTTAGTTGTTCACAGAGCCAACCATTTGCTATCATAGATATGAAGAAAAGCAGATTTTCTATTATTCTTTGTCAGCTACTGATCACATGTTAAATATTATGTTTTCATGTGTGAAACTTATCAATGTATTTCTTTACCATCAAAAAATATAATTTAAGTAACTCAAAGAGAGGATACAGGTTTTAGCCATCTAATGCATATTGGGAACATCTTAGGACTAGGTAACTTCCTGAGTTGAAATAAGATCAGAGTTTTATTGGGACAGGAAAAGAGAGAGGTATGTGTTTTTATGCTTTGGTCCAGGTTAGATTTTTGTATTGAAATGCTTCAAAAATTACAATTTAAATTTGCACTAATTTTTATGACACCTGCTTAGGATTTTTGGTGCAATTTTATGTTGATAATTGTCAGAACAGTACTTTCTGAGAAATTCTTTTGTGGTGCTTATGGTTGGCCAGTTAGTCAAGGTTCACAAGATGGGGGCATAGAAAAGAATAAAAGGCTAGGCAGAAACTAAGGACCCTCATTCATGTCTGTTTTAGCCTTGCTATGATGCTAGCAGAACTTTGCTTTGTTAAAGAATAATAAACAAAATGAAATCATTCACATTGTATTCAGAAGAAAAAAATATTTTAGGCAAGGGAATTCTCCTATGAGTAATTATCAGTATTTCTTGAGGAAAAATAAAAACAACAACTTTGAGTCCTGGCTGGTGTGGCTCAGTGGATTGAGTGCCAGACTGTGAAGCAAAGGGTTTCTGGTTTGTTCCTAGGCATAAAACATGCCGAGGTTGCAGGCCAGGTCCCCAGTAGAGGTCATGTGAAAGGCAACCACACATTGATGTTTCCCTTTCTTCGTCCTTTCCCCTCTCTCTAAAACTAAATGAAGTCTTAAAAAATAAAAACAACAACTTTGATTGGTTTATGGAGGTGAAGTGTGAAACCAAATGTACATGCTTAAGGAAAAAAGCCCCACATAGCAACAGTGATCCTGAGAAAGAAGAACAAACTTGGAGGAATCACACTACCTAATATCAACTATAATATTAAGGCCATAGTAATCAAAAACAGCATGGTACTGGTATAAAAACAGTGGAACAGAATAGAGAACTCAGAAATAAACCCACAACCTGATAGTCAATTGGTATTCAACAGAGGAAGCAAAACATATAATGGACTAAGGATAGTTTATTCAATAAATGGTATTGGGAAAATTGGGCAGATATGTGCAGAAAAATGAAACTAGACCACCTTCTTACACCTCATACCAGAATAAACTCAAAATGGATCGAAGACTTAAATATTATATCTGAAACCATAAAAATCATAGAAGAAAACACAGACAGCAAAATCCAGGACATTACTTATAGTAATATTTTATCAGTTATATCTCCCCTGACAAAGGAAACAAAAGAAAAATATAAACAAATTGGACTACATCAGACTGAAAAGTTATGGCACAGCAATGGAAAATGTCAATAAAATGAAAATATAACACACAGAATGGAAGAACATACTTGCTGATACATCTGATAAGGGGTTAATATCTGAAATTTATGAAGAAATTTCAAAACTCAATGCCAAAAAATGAACAACTCAATTAGAAAAATGGGCAGAGGACCTGAATAGACACTTCTCTAAGGAGGACATACAGATGGCCAATAGACATATTAAAAGATGCTCAATGTCACTAATCATCAGAGCAATGCAAGTTAAAACCACAATGAGATACCATCTCACACCTGTCAGAATGGCTATCATCAATAATTCAACAAACAAATGCTGGTGAAGCTGTGGAGAAAGCTACACTGTTGATGGGAATGAGGACTGGTGCAGCCATTGTGGAAAACAGTATGCTTCAAATAAATTAAAAATGGCTCTGCCTTTTGACCCACCAATCCTACCTCTGGGAATATAGCTGAAGGAACCCAAAGCCCTAATTTGAAAGAACATAAGCACCCCTATGTTCATTGTGGTGTTATTTACAATTGACAATTTATGGAAGCAGCCCAAGTGTCCATCAGTAGATGAGTAGATAAACAACTATGGGACATTTATGAAAAGGAATACTACTAGACTGTAAAAAAGAAGAAAATTTTACGCTTTCTGACAACATGGATGGACCTGGAGAATATTATGCTAAGTGAATAAGCCAGTCAGAGAAGGACAAATACCATATGATTTCACTCATATGTGCAATCTAGTGAATAAACTGAACTAACAAGCAAAATAACACAGACTCATTGATGGAGAGCAGGGTGACAGGTATGGTGGGGAAGGTTAGGGGGTGGATGGACTGGGAAAAAAGGAGAAAGGACTCATGGACATGGACAACAGTGTGATGATTACTAGATGGAGGAGGGTTATATAGGGGGACTAAATCATAATAGGAAGATACAATAATAATTTTAAAAGAGAAAATATATACATACATAACTGCTAATTTGCTGTGAATAAGATACAGAAGTGAACCTGCAGGTTCCCAAGAATAGGTGGGAAGGAAAGGAGAATGACAAGATGAAAAAAAGGTGAAAGTAAAGGAAAACATCTAGACTGGACTTTGAGTGAGTGAAAAATGAACATAGTTTGTAATGGCAGAGTGTCCAGGAGGAGAATTTCACATGTAGAAATATTGGCATTAATTTTTAGGTTTGCTGTGGAGTGGAGGATATAAATGCTCTCCTCAGAGATTTCTATGCAAGTATCAGTTCCATAGAACTTCTAAAATCTATGATGGAGAGTTGTAGCATGCTTCTATCTTGCCTCCTACCCAGTCTCCAATCTCATCTGTTACCTTATCTGTTACCACAGCAACAACACATCACTGGTAGGCACATGTCCACTAAATATGTTTTTTCATCTATCTATAATACCTATTCTCTCCTTCCTTTAACAGTTTCCCAAGTAACTCCTTCTACTTCAAGACTGTACAAATATTACATGTCTATAACACTGTTTTTTTAAAAGAAGGTAATATTTTTAAACAGACTAACTTATAAAGCTTTATAGGTGGTTAGTAAAGTAAAATACATATACAGGCAGTAATGTGTATATGTAATATGTGCATATTAATATATATTAATTTATGTATATATATATAAACACATATTCACAAATATATGTATCTATGTGTTCATTTATCAATTTACAAGTATGTATCTTGTTTGTATCAGAACCCTTGTCTAGGTGCTAGGTATATGATAACAAAAGATATGTAAGACACATGATTTCAAAAAAATATATTCTAGAATACATGTAGCAAACAGTAGCTAGATCTATCTATTGAAAAGGCAGATGAAGATATAAAACCAGAAACCAAAAAAGACAAAAACTGACAAAAAATAATTTGTAAAAGTTGCTTTTTTCAAATAATTTTATTTAAATCAATCTTATTTTTTCAAGATTGTTTATTTATTTATTTTTACAGAGATAGGAGAAAGGAGGAAGAAAGAGAGGGAGAGAAACACCACTGTGTGGTTGTCTCTCATGCACCCCCTACTGGGAACCTGGCCTACAAACAAGGCATGTGCCCTGACTGGGAATCAAACTGGTGGCCCTGTGCTTCACAGTCCGGCACTCAATCCATTGAACCACCCCAGCCAAGGCAAAATCAGACTTATTTTTTTTTTAATTATAAAATAAAGGTAATCATTTCAAACTCACTACATTCAGGGTGACTTTTTTTTGAAATTAGTCATTAATGAAAACAAGTATTTTCTGTTTCTTGAGAATAATGCATCTGGCATGTGTTTAATTTAACCTTTAATTAATATGAATTAATTGACAATTATTCAGTGTGGGCAACTGTGATTTACTTTATGAATCTGAAAATGTGGCAAAGGAAAAAGCAATGGATGGATATTTGATGAGCAGGGACTATGGAGGCACCCAGACTCTACCCCCACTATCTCTCAGCTGAGGATGTGATTTTAAATGAGGTACCTAAACCATTGATACCCAGATCTCAATCTGTACAAATGATAAAGTTCACCTAAGTGATTTCCATCTCTATCCAAGCTAAATTTCTATATTTTGATGAAAATAATGGCAAATCTTCTTTTACCAAGTTTTAAATTTGTTCTCTATGTCAGAAAAATCTTTTAGATACATCATCGAGGCTCATCTTTTAGAGGTCACTAGTGAGCAGACTTTAGGTTAATCACTTTTATAAGCTAACATAGTAGAAGATCTTTGAAAGGTTTTCCAATATAAGAAATTTATAATTTATAAAGTAAAGCATTAAAAATATGATTGTTGCTAAGAATCATATATGTTTAGATCATAACAACTGAAAATATCACATGGCCAATGGAAGAGTTAAAGTTTCATAATGTTTTATCTAATAGGTTGGCATGACTATATTAAAACATGAAAGAAACTTTCAGGCAGTTCAATCTCTCTCTTTGTCTTTTGTTTAACTGTATCTTAAACTATGTGCTATTTATATAGACTGGAAATAATTAGAGTTGTACCAGCTGATGAGTTTTCCTTAGCAGGACTTAGATCAACACATTAAATAAACTTGTTAAATAAAGCAAATTTACAAAAGTAATAGGATAACCAAAGGGATAATTGTAAGAAGTGGTAAAAATTAATGTCACTTGAATTATTAGAGAACAAGAGTAAATAAGAAAGTAATTGAGGAAAATAAGTATACTTTAAAATTGCCTTGCTCACAAGTTACAGCAAATATTCTGGTCACTAGCTTTAAATATGGAGAAAAATAAAAGATGTATCTCAGCATAGTATTTTATATTTCAGTCATGAAATTAAAAGTGAGTGTCACATACTGGATCTTCACTGAATCTAGGTGGGGAGAACCAATATGAAAAAGAAAAAATTAAACATTGGCCCAAAAAGCAAAACCATCTGGTGAAGTCATGAATGACTGAGTTGAGCAACAGGGGAGCCTACTGTTAATCATTTTTTCAGTCGATTGAAAATTCTGTAGAGAATATATTAAAGAATAATATAAAAAGTGCAGTGACCCAAATAAATTGCTTATGAGAAAAAAGGTAAAATCAGTTAACAGATACTGTGTTACTACCAAAATAATAATTTTAGTGTTTGCTTATAGCTGTGATGGAAATATTTCCTCCAAATTTTAAAAGTGTTCTGCTTGATGATAATATTGATGACATTCCAAGAGGATGGAAAAATTTCCTATGTCCTACTTTTAGTAATCACCAAAGATATTTGTTACTAATGCTTCAACTTAGAAATGAAAGGGGAAAATTTATCCCTAGTAATAGATAATAAACTTTGAAATTGAGTACAATGAAAACTTTGTTTATAAATTATATGTTGCTAAAATGACTTAATAATCTTTCTTTTTTTTCTTTCCTTTCCCTCCCTCCTTTCCTCCCTATCTTCCTTCCTTCCTTGATTCCTTCTTTATAAAAAACTGATAGAACTCCACTAGTTTAGCTTACATGGAGTTCAGATCACCGACATAGGCTTCATTCCCAATCCTTCACAGCAGCTATGCGTGGCTATGGGACTGAGTCTGGGTCCAACAGGATGGGTGTAAACACAAGTAATATGTGCATCTTCAGAGTCATCACTTGGAAGATGAAGTCATTTTCTCTGTACTTCCTCTTTTCTCTGCCTCCAATCCTTGTAGAAGAGGACAACACTAGTCGTGATGATGTAACACAACTAGTTTTAGATATTGAAGAAAACAGACTTCTTAATGGAGATAATTTATACCTGTGGCATTCCTTCTACTTTGACAGGTATGACCTCACATAACTGGAAAAGTCAACTATTTTTAAATTCTCCCAATAAGATTCTTAAGTGAAACAATAAGAGCAGCTCAGGGACAAAATTCAGATTAACTTCTTATTTGAAATCTATATTTTTACAAGACCTTAAACTAGCTAGTATTAAGTTGAAAGTAAAAAGGGGGGTTTCAGCAGAAATGTAGTAAACAATAAAATAGCTCAGAAACTTAAGAACTATTAATAAAAGTAATCTGAATGTGGTAACTTTCAGATGGATTTTATTGGGAGCAAAGACTAGAATTTTAATACATCTTTGAGGGACCCATATTGCCAAAGAAGGCACAAGTCAGACCAGCAAGAACCTATGATTATCCCTGAAGCAGTGTTCATGGGGCATATACTCCCAATGCTCATTTAAGGTGGGAAAAGGGAAAGTAAAGGGCAAAAAGATCCAATCCTACTCCAGAGGGAAAAAATCAGAGAAATTGAAGGAAAAGGACCAGGAGTTTGTTGCCAAGATCAGGAAAAAAGTCCAGCTGAGCAATTTATTCTAGAACTAGAATAAGTATCTGAAAATGATTGCATACCACATTTTTGTCATTTCTATGGAACAGTGACTGGTCCCATTCTAATAGGAACTTATGGTGGTTATTCTATTTCAGCTTCACAATTGTGTACTGGGTGTCAGAGATATATGTAAATTTTGTGTTAGTTTATGAGTTACTGAGTTGCAAAGGGCAAAGGGCAAACTTGACAAAGAGGAAAATGCAACACTCAGTCTAGTCTTCTCAGTTTTTGTATGGATAGAATAACTAGGATTTTGGTTGCCTCATTTAGTGAAAGAAAAAGTCTGCACGTGAGAAGAGGGTGCTCGTGGAAGGTGTGGCCAGAAGAGCAGGCTGAGTCAGACTGTTGACCAGTATCTGTTCCTTACATTTTCTTCTTGTAATAGGATTTTGGCGGTTTTCCCTGGCCACCTGTTTACCCAGCTTAGAGATTCACTCCCAACTTTTTTTGAAGTTAAGCCTAGTATTGAGTCTAAATTTGGCCAATCAGATAGGCAAGGAAGTATCTGAGTAACTTATGAATGGTCCCCTTTAAAACAAAGATGTTTGTTTTGGAATTCCTTCTCGCAGTTATTTCATTTGGATTGTTGACAAAGGATGCTCCAGCTTTGACAAGGAGGACAAGAACAACAACCTAGAGTGTGATAGGGCAGGAGGAGCAGTTAAACTAGGTTCCCGAATGACCTGTGAAAGCAGAGTCATCAAAGAAGCTTGAACTGGTCATTTCTGGACCCTTAGATATGAGAGAAATAAGTTTATAATTAAAAAAACTTATAGACTAGAATTTCTTATAGCAGCTTAATGTATATCCTAACAACATATAATTTAACCTCATAAACCCATGGCTGTAAAGGACATTTAGGATTGTGAAATAAAACCAAATCTGTAAAGCTATGTCTCTGAAAGAAAATGGTAAGCTTTTAAAGAAGAGGCATGGTGAAAGACTATTTCTAGTTCAAGCAAGGAAAGTACCAAATAACTTCTGGGAGACCGGCTGTGATGGATGCCTTCAACACAGATGTTAGACTCAGGCACTTCTTATTTAATTTCAAAAGGTGCACCATATGTACATCTGTCTCAATAAACAATCATATTTTATAATTATAAGACTTTAAATCATCTGTCAGACAAATCCAGATGCCAAATAAGTCAAAACCCTCGGTGTTGAAACTACTTTTCAAAAATAATTTATACACCTGGGAAATTAAAGTTAATGATTTGGAAAATATTTCTGACTGTGCCATTATACACCCAAGATAGTAAAAAGTCTTGAGGACACAGAAAAGGATAAGACAGTATGCTTAAATCAAGGATATTTTACCCTTGTTGAAAATACAAAACTAACCTACTTTAAACAATTAAAGAAACAGTTGTTGTTACAAATGAATGCTTCTCTGGTTATAATGTGTTATATTTGGTGAGTTAAAAGTAAATAGTTAAGCTATAATTCCTCTCATGAAAAAACTTACAATGTGGGTAGGGTTGAGCAATTAGTGGTGAGATAGGGAGAGGAGAGATGCAAACATAAGCTCACAGACATGCACAAGTAATAAATAATATAAGGCAGATGTCAAAAAAGAATAAATAAAATGTTGTGTTACATATATGGATGGATTGGTAAATTCTAGACTCCAAGTGCGTTGTTCAGAGGATGGCTAGGAATAGTAAACATTTATTCATTCATCCATTCATCATGTTTTTAAAAAGCTGTGTGTGTGTGTGTGTGTGTGTTATATTATATTCTAGGTCCCAGGCTCCTGCTCGTAGCACAGGAATGTTCATTAACCAACATTTAGTTCTACAGTACAGCTGTGCTGACCAGGTGCTGGAAAGGCCCAGTTAAGTGAGAAGTTATAGCTCTGCTCTCGATGAGCTCATGGCCAAGAGGGGAATAGGTAAAGGCAGGAAAGAGAGCACTGATGATAAAGATGAGGGAAAATGAGAAGCAGGCACAAAGAAAAAGAGACTGTGGGGAGGATGACAGTAGCATAACCACATTCTGACACAGTAGATGAAATACAGAAATAGAATAATATTTGACAAATAATTATTCAGTGACAAACATTGGGGATAATATACTATAGGTGAAAATATAAATAATGGTGGAGAAAGGTAGGTTTGAAAACAAGGTGTTATAAAATACTAAGAGCCTCATTATAATCAAAGGCAAATGTAGTGATCTGAAGCAGAGGGGTCTGAGGTCTTTCATGCAGGGTGTCAGGGTGGAGCAAACAGATTGTGCACTTAGTGCCTACTAGAGCTGACTGGCTGAATGATTCATGCTTATGGTATATTCGATCTGCTCTAGTTTAAGAGGAGAGAGAGAGACAGAGGGAGAGAGAAAGAGAAAGAGAAAGAGAAAGAGAGGAAGAGATTAACTTAAGAAGTTTGTCTGTACTGTCAAAGCACACAACAAAACAGAAGCCAACGATAGAAGAGGACACTCATATTTCAACTGTAACAAGGAATTCAGTGTTTGTTAACTCGTTAGTAATCCCAGAGACCCATTTAAATATATATTGTATCCCAGATGTCAGATGGTTTCTTATTCTCTAATTTCTATAACACCTTTGTGTTAACTTTTGATGTAAAATTAAGTGCCTCTTTGAGTGACCCTAAAATAATACACTCACATACAAATAAAATCAGTGACTAGTTTATTGGCAGTTCATTAGTAACATCATTGATGCAATCATACAGTCAGTAGGAAATATATATCCAGTCTTATTCCATGCTGGGCGCTGCGTGCGGTGTCCCAGCCAACATGATCCATGTGTAAACCTCATTCTCTGAGTTGTAGTTTGCTTTAGGAAAACCTATTATGTATACAAATGAGTTCTATGATTAAAAGATAATGTTTTTTTAATTTCTTTTGATTTCCTACAAAAATTTCATGTGAATACAGACTTATTTATAAAAATTAAGACTTGATTTCAGAGAGGGCTCACTTTTGTGTGTGCTCTCCCGCTCTTTAGCCTAGTAAAAAGTCTGGACAGTTTTCACACTGACCATCAGATATTTTTTCTCTCTAGAGGACTTCCAGACCAAAGACATGCCAAGGCCGTTGCTACAGGCTGAACTGTGTCCCATTCAAAATCCACACGTTGACATCCTAACCTCTAGTACCTCAAAATGTGACTGCATTTGGGCACAGGGTATGTAAATGACAATTAAATTTAAATAATTTTATTGATGTAGATGCTAATTCAATATGACTGGTGTCCTTAGCTGAGGAGATTAGAAAAAGAGGAGATTAGAACATAGGCACAGAAAAAAAGACCATATGAAGACCCAGGAAGAAGACAGGTATCTATAAGCAAAAGAAGGGGGTTGGAGAAAAGGCAGTTCTGCCTTTGATACTGCCTTGATCTTGGACTTTTAGCCTCCAGAACTGTGAGACCATACATTTTTGGTGTTTAAACCACCCAGTCTGTGGCATGTCGTTATGGTAGCCTTAACCAACTAGCACAGCCCCAGAGCACACTGATGTGACATCTAAGTGTCCTGAATCCTAATGTAATCTCAGAGTGCTGGGTTCTAGAAAGCCTAACAGCTCCCATTTTTTCTTTAGTCTACAATAGCCATAGAATGTTTCTCATACTGTGATTAACTTTACTTTTTGAAATGGCATAATAGCTTTATTTTTAATGACAACAGATTAGAAGGTACACAAGCCTCTTTGTTTAGGTGGTGGAATTTTAAAAAGGTTTAAAGATTTTTTGCTGGCTGCTTGCTAACTTCTGCTTTTTAAATTTTATTATTTGTGTTTTATTTTGAAACTTTTTATTGAATTTAATGGGTGACATTGGTATGCCAGTAGACTACCACTTCACTATAGGGCTCCAATAACTATAGACTATTTTAAAGCTCATTAATTTTAGAATCAAGAAGGTTTTATGGCATTAGTTCAGAGTTTCTCAAAATTGGCCCTATTGATATTTGAATCAGTACAAGTCTTTGTGGGGTAAAGCACTGTCCTGTGCTTTGTGAGATCTTTAGAAGCATCCTTGGCCTTCCGTCTCTGGATGACAGAATTCTTCCAGTTGTAGCACCCAAAAAGTTTCCAGAAATTGATAAATACCACCTGTAGGCAAAGTAACACTATCATGAGGACCGTTGCCTGGTTTGAATGTCTAGATAGCACTTTTTATGTATATTTACTATTTGGGTTAGATTACCAGAACAAAGTCACCTAAATAAGCATCTGCATGAAAGAATCACTTTTCCTGTCTACATGTAAACTAGTTTTGCTGACACCAAGGATTCACTTTCTATTATCTGACAATTTATTACTTGTTGAAAATGGTCTAATTACAGTCTTCTTTACTTAGAGTTATTGTTCTAATTATAAGTCATGTTGACCTTTTCTGCTGAATAAAAGCAAATAAACGTTATGTCATAAGCCATAAAAGCTCTGGCATTAAGTGCTAGTTGCAAAGAAGTACATTCATTATGTACTCCAAAATTAGAATGAAACATCTTTGCAAGGTCTTTATTTGAATACGTCTGATATTCTATCTAGAAGATATCTTTACTCTGAATGAAGCAGACAGCAGGCTTTCATGACCACAAAGACCTCTTTATGAAAAACTTAAATCAAATTTTATTTATTGCTTAATGAAAGGGCTTCTGTGGAAGTTGGCTTGCAACCTCAAATCCTTCCTGACTTTTAAAATCTGTAACAGTCAAAATTATCCAGGTCATTTTTTGTACAGTGTGGCTGACAGTGTAGACAATTTTCTGGAAGAACTTGTCAAGGTTGAGTTCTATTAGAGAGCTGGTGAACTGAAGGGTTGAAAGTCAGCCAGAGTCTCCATAGTTTGATATTTGAATGTTTTTGATATGTCATATCTGGCTGCAGTGTTTCCTTAATGAAGGAGCTCAGAGGTAAGCTCTGTTCCTTTGCTGACTTTATAGTAAAATAGAATCTTTGTAGTGATTCTATTCTAGGTTCCTTATGTATCACACTAATTCATATTAAGTTATAGTTAAACATGGTAACGCCCTTCCTGGAGCAGGTCCTGTCTTTAAATTCTTTTTAAGTAGGTAGGGGTGAGATCAAATGTTTTTCCTGTGGCTTTTGTTTCTTACCAAAAACCAACTTAAAATCATATCTCAAAGAGGCATATTTTAGGGTGGCAAATTCTACTCCCTCTCAGTGTTCTTCCTTATTAATGATTTTCATTGTTTGTATATACATTTTCATTTAGATGTTTTCAATATGGACTTTTAAGATCTGGGTTCAAAATATTGGTGATTGAAAAATATGGAGTCTTATAAGAAAAAAGGCTAATTGATAAATCTAGAGGAAAATTTGATTATCAGACTGTAATTAAAGCCTTTGAATTTAAAGTGTGCAAGGATGGAGACAAGTGTGTTAATGAACTAATCAGTTGTTAAAAAAATATTTTATTAATGACCAGTATTCCACTAGTGAGACGATTTGAAAGGACATAGAACATATTCTCTAAAGGAATCATTCTTTATTGCATATTACTCTATCTAGACTATTGGTTCTCAGTGTTTTTAAGAATAGGACATCCTTTTAAAAAGATGATAAAATAAATTCATTGTGCTACTCCATTTATTCATGCATCTGGCAAATCATATTTATTGAGTAACTACAAAGAGTTAGGTAGTTTTGTAGGCTATTTGTAGGAAATGTAGTAGTGAACAAAAAAATCCCTTCCCTCATGGGTTTACATGTTATTGGAAGATAAAGGGAATAAATATAAAAATTTTGCAAGAAATACAGTATGCAATGTGGTGATAGGTGCTATGTAAAAAAGTAAAGCAAGACAAGGGAGTCCCTGGGCTTGTGGTAGTCAAGGAAGGTATCTGTCTTAGGTTGTTTCCCTAGAAGGACAGCCTGGGGTAGAGATTCTTGTTCAAAGCTTTTTTAAAGGGAGGGAGAGGAGTGGCCAGGGGAAGGGAGGTGAAGCAAGCAGAATAGAGATGAATGAAAAGTTCAGTGAGAATGTGGTCTCAGCTGGAGACTTTCAGGTAGATCACAGGAAGCTCTGGAGCACAGATTACACTGCAGAGTTGGTTCCAGCTGAGGTAGGATTTGGCCTTTTGTAAAATGTATTAGTTGATTGCAGGCATGGCATGGAGAAATGGCACTATCATTTGGCTGAGGTCACTTAGCTGGATAAAAGAAGGGCAGTCATGTGTTCTCATCCAGCCAGTGGTGGCAACAGCGGGGGATGGATGCAGGAACCCATATAAGGAATCTGAGTGGGGCTCCAACAGTGTCCACTTGCATAATGAGAAGATGATGAAAACATAAGGGAGAAAGATAGCTAAATCATTCCAGCTAGAGAAAACAGTGACTGGAGAGGCCCCATGGGAGGAATTGTGCCAACGATCCTGAGGTTAGAACTTGCTTGGCTAGAGGAACATCACCTCATCCAGTGTGACTAGAGTGGTGTGAACAAGGAGGATGGGAGATGATGAGGAGTGCAGTGGTGAGGGCAGCTCATATTGGAGCTTGTCTACCATTGAGTGAAATGTGAAGACATTGGAGTTTTCTGAACAGAGTGCGTCCTCTGGATTTAGTTTTGAAAAGATTCACTTTAGCTGCCATGGGGGAGATTAGTCTGTAAATTGAGATCAAGAATGTAAACTGCAGAATCAATACTTCCTTTCATTGAGCAGCCACAGAAACTATTGTGAATTTGTTAACGTTTTGTATGATTGCATGTGATAATTATATAAATAATTGCATTCATATAGATTTTGTATGTACTATGTGTAAGCAAGGTGTGACATTTTAAAATGTTTAGTAAATTGAAAATGGGGACAATAAAAAATTAAATAAAATGTTTAGTAAACAGAATCACAGAGGTTCCCCCTCTGTGATCCAAATAATCAGAATGGAAGCTGCCTTTTAGCCCAATATGTAGACAAGAAACAGTATTTCTTCAGTCTACAGACATTGCTTGCTATATGGATAGATTTGTAGACCACTTATAAACTCCTTGCCTTCTCAAATGTTTGAGGCTCCAAATACATTATGGTAATTTTTTGTCTATTCTGAGGAAAAAAAAAGGAACTCATTTGGGTCAAGTGGGATGGTATTCTATGATGGGAAATGGAGCTTGTTGAAAACACCAGGTATAGAATATAGAGGAAAGTCTTAAGTTAGAAAGCAGAGGATTTTGTACTCCTGCAGGTAGGGGTCTACAAGTTCAACTTGGGAGTTGAGCCTAAGGACTTTTGCCTCCTAGGTGCCTGTTTTGTACTTCCTCTGTAGACCTGCATCACTTTATGTGTTGACTCCATTTTCTTCTGTCTATTCTGTAGATTTCATTCTAAGAAAGGGATAAATCTCTTTTATTTACTATCGTGTGTTGACAGTTAATCACAGTGCCTGCCACTTCATAGGTAGATAGTCTTGATACCTGAGGACAATGATAATAGGTTACCAAATTAGATGATGTGATTGAATATGTAAAAAGTAGATTTGGTTTGAAAACAAATAGGTGTTCTATTGGTCAAATCAGGAAAAGAACTTATTTCTCTAAAATAGTAATAGCTTAATCTAGGGTTGAGTAAAATTAAGTATTCTAGTTAGAAATAACACTAAATCCAAAGGTTAGATAAATAGACTTTTTGCCACTAGATTTTTATATGAAAGAAAAGTAAACACCTACCTTACTTAGATCACTACACTTTGGATCTTTTTGTCACAGCTGCTTAGATTGCATTTTAACAAATATATTAACCCTAAATAGATGCTTTCTAAAACTGTATCTTTAGCCCTACCATTTCCTCTGAACTCCTGACATATATCCAATTTCCTACTCAACATTGTTACTTAAATATCTGTTAGTCAGAACTATTAACTCTGTTCTTCAAATCTACTCTTTCTTCCTTTCTTTTCCTATTTCATTAAATAACATTACTCTTTACACAAGTGTTCATTTGAAAGAAAAGGTATTTTTCTTTTTGAAATTTTCTTGACCTACCTATTCATGAACAAGTCATGTTGAATTAGGCTTCAAAATATATATCATGCTTAGCTTCTCTGGCCAATTCTACCTCTGAATCTTAATTCAAGTCACCCTCATATTTTGCCCAGATCTTAATCTAACCAGTCTTCCTTTACCTACTCTATTGTCCTAGAATCTATTCTCCACAAAGTAGCCAGGGTAATCTTTTAAAAATAAAATTAAGTTTGAGTTAGTTCTTCTCCAAGAGCTCTTCGAAGGCTTCTCTCATCATACATAGAACAAAACAGTATAATTATGGCTGTATAATTTGGATTCTGCTACTTCACTAATTTCACCTTTAATTATTCTCCCTTTATGAATTCCTTTCTGTCCACACTGCCCTTCTTGCTATTTGTTGAGAAGCTCAATCTTACTCCTGCCTTAAGCCTGCACTTTGTTACCTAGACTGTTTTTCCTCTGTAGGTCACACTCCCATTTTCATCAGATTCTGCTTAGCCCTTCACCACTGTAACCTCTTCTGTCCTCCCCATCTGCATTAGCATGCACACACAATTCATTGTGTTTTATACTGTTTCTTTGCTTTATTTCTTGTTCATTTCCCTAAAAGACTTTGTATTATGTATGTATTTGCTTAATGTCATTTTCTCCACACTAGAATGAAAGTCATTTGAAAGTAGGAATCTCGATTCTCTTGTCTAAACAAGTTTAATCCTCAGAGTCTAAAATAGTGCCTCATAACTGTCAGGCTCCAAAATAGTTGCTGGTGCTATTAGCCTTTTAAGGCTCAAACCTTCACAAATTCTTTCAGTGCTACATCCTGGGGAACAATGGCCTGATTTGCTCTGAGAGCTGTTTTCATCCTTTAAAACCTTCACTTCTTTTAAACTATGTATGTGTATGTTTATGTACAAGTGAGCATGTGTGTGTATTAAATTTAAAGCTGTTATTCCCCATAGATGCATCTGCGGTCAGTTTTTAGAAATATATACTCCTCCTGACTATTCACTAAAGAATGCAAACTACTTCCAATACTCCTGCCCTTGAATAATGCAAACCATTGGTAAAAGAAGAGCCATATTCCACTATGCATTTTAATAATACAGAGAAGCTGTGTCAACTACTACATTTCAGTCAGTTGAATGATAGACTAAGGGAAGCTGAGTTACACTGAGTTATCAGGGATAGAGTTTACCAGGAACCACATTAAGTACCTTGTGTTATAAAATTGCAATGGCTAGTTTTCCCAACACTGTATCATTTACCAACAGTAACTGAGGACGGACAGGAATGAGGATACACTAGAATGGAATGGCAACATATATTAGTTCCAAACGACTTGAGTGTTTCAAACAGAATTTTATATTAGTTTAATTTCTTTATTATATCTGGGGATGCTTGGCATTTTCTTCAGTAAAGTGACTAGAGGAGCAAATATAAATGGTTATACCAAAATTAGAAAAAATATGCCTGATATCTTTACCAAACATTTTTTTATCTTCCTATTTTGATATTGATAGATGGGTACATGATTAATGTATTTTTTTTTTATTTCTTGGGACCAGGGCATTTTTAGGTTATGTTAGTATCTTATTTGAAATTTGTGGATTTTTTCCTTTCAACCAACATAAGGAGATTAAGGTATTGTTTATTTAAAAAATGTCATTGTAAAAAAGTCATCAGACATATTTCACATTAAAAATAATATTTAATAATTCACTTGAACAGAAATATAAAACCATGAAAAATAATTCTCTGGCTTTCAAAGACTGTATGAGACAATGAGCAAAGAAAGCTGAATGGTGACCTCTTTTGCTCTTTGTGATGGGATCTATTTTTATTTATTTATTTTGCAACAGCTCTATTGGTATATAGTTTACCTACTGTATAATTTACCCATTAAAGTGTATAATTTAATGATTTTCAGTTTGTTCTCTGCATTGTACAGCCACAAACAGTCAATTTTAGAACATTTTCATCCCTCTCCAAAGAAACCTTCTAGCGAAAGTCCTTTCGCAGTCACCTGCATTTCCCCCAACTGCTCCCATCCTTCCTTAGCAGCCACTAGTCTAATTTCTGTCTGTGTAGCTTTGTGTATTCTGGACATTTCACGGAAAGAACATCATGTAATATATGGTCTTTTGTGATTCAGTTCTTTCACTTAATGTAATGTTTTCATGGTTTATCTGTCTGGTTACATGAATCAATACTTTGTTCTTTTTCATTACAAATAGCATTCCATTGTATGGATGTATACAATTTTATTAATCCATTCAACAGTTCATTTGTGCTGTTTCTACTTTTTAGCTCTTATGGATATGCTGCTATGAACATTCATGCACGAGTTTTGTGTTTTCCTTGAGTATACTACAAGGACTAGAAGACTGAAGTCCAGTGTAATTCTGTGTGACGTTGATGAGAGGGAGCATATTTTTGTGTGCATATTGACCTATTTTTATTTTAATGCTATTGTTTCTGCCTTGCAATGTGTTTTTCTCTATTACTATTTTAATATTTCTATCCTTTTGTAATTGTGGAAACCAGAAATTTTAATTTGCTAGAAATATGTATAAACCAAAATGAATGCACCTGTATGGGTTTATTACATAAACTTTGTCAGATATATATAACCCACCCACATCCCATTTTTGCTTAATTTTTAGTTCTTAAGTGTTTCCAGGTGAATTCTGGATATTGAAACTTTATGACATTATTTAAATAGTGTGACTTAATTATGTTTTTGACAAATTTATTGATGATCTGTTTATGTAAACATAAAACAGCTTTTCCCTGGATCATCTGCACTTATATATGCAGGTTTCTAATAACAAGACAATAGGTCTGAGAGGGAAGTGACTTTAGATTGATAAAAACTATTCTAAAATTAGAGGTATAGAATTAGTAGAATTCTTCTTTTAAAAGAGTAGGCTAAATCAACTTAGTATTAGCTTCAAATTATTTAAACTTAATTTTGACAGTAACATATATATTGAAGGAAATAACCAAATAAATTGAATAGATTCATGAGGGCAGGAGGTGATCCTATTTTACATGATATTTAATTGTAGCCAATATATGGAAATTGAAAGAATTTTATTTACTTTATTTTTAATTAGGGATGTTTTTAATAATTTCACTTTGTTATTTTCTAAAGAGAATAGGTAAGATAATTTGGGCTGTTAATAAATATATTTTTCTAATTGGCACATATTTAAGGTTTAACTTTCACCATTTAAAGAGATATTTTAAGGCTTTCAGTCAAGATGGTGATGTAGGCCAGCATGGCTTCTCTCTTCACACAGCCACATCAAAATTACAACTAAAATATAGAACAACAATCAGTTAGGAATGTCAAAAAAAAAAAAAACAAGTTGAATGAAAGTCTGACAACTATGGAATTGAAGAAACCATATCCATCCAAAGTGGTAAGAGGGGTACAGACGCTGAACAGGCTGGCCCCACACCCACATAGATAAAAATTAGGGAGGGATATCTTGGGAGGGAGGAGTCCCAGACTCACACCAGGCCCCACAGCCCAGGATTCTAGTGCCAAGAAGATCAGTCTCCACAATTTCTGGCTGGAAAAACCAGCAGGGATTAAATTCATTGAGGAAATGGCTGGAGCCCTGAATCTCCTTGGGGAACCCACACACAGACTCACGTACTCAGACTCGCTCCCTCTGAGCTCCAGCACTAGGGTGGCAGCTTGGAGGGCACCAGTGGCATACAGGGAGAGACTGAAGTGTCTGGCATTGGGGTGAGCAGAGGCCATTGTCCCTTTGCTGAGCCCTCCCCACACAGAGCCAGTAGGCTGGTGCCATATCTGAGACTCCATCAACCTGGCTAACTTGTGCAACTCACCTTAGAGGTCCACAGTGGCTCTACTCCGCCCAATTTATGGGCCCACCCAAGCTGCTTTTCCATAAGAAGGGCTGGTCTTGGCTTCTAAATCCTACCAAACAAGCAATAGCTGGCTTCAGTGAGCCTTATCAGCAGCCAGATTAGAGGCACAGTTTGGCTTCATTTGAGAATCTCCAAGCCTAGCACAAGTAGCAGCCATCTCAGATTGCTTTAAAGCTCAGGCAGGTTGCCCCAGGCAAAACACAGGTGGGGGCTGACATTGGCCTGCACCACCCAGGAAACCCCAGGGCCAACACACCTAGTGGACAGCTACAGACCAAATCTGAGCACCACTATCCTGTCCCTGGACAGCTGATCCCCCAAATCTGCCAACAGCAACTAAGTCTCAACTACAGGAGGAGGGTGTACTCAGCCCACACCACACAAAAAGCACACCCCGAGTGCCCAATTTGGGTAATAGGGGAGGTGGTGCCACTGGACCCTACAGAATACCTATTACAATAGGCCACACTACCAAGACAGAGAGTCAGAGCAGCTCTACCTAATACATAGAAATAAACACAGAAGGGGGATGCCAAAATGAGTAGACAAAGAAACATGTCCCAAATGCAAGAACAGATCAAAACTCCAGTAACAGAGCTAAAGAAAATGGAGATAAGCAATCTATCAAATGCAGAGTTCAAAACACAGGTTATAAGGATGTTCAAGGAACTTAATTAAGACCTCAACAGCATAAAAAAGATCCAGTCAGAAATGAAGGATGCACTAATTGAAATAAAGAACAATTTACAGGGAAACAACAGAAGAGTGGATGAAGCCAAGAATCAAATCAATGATTTCGAACATAAGGAAGCAAAGAACAACCATGCAGATCAACCAGAAGAAGAAGAATCCCCCAAATGAGAATAGAATAAACAGCCTCTGGGCCAACCTCAAGAGCTCCAACATTCACCTCCTAAGGGTGCCAGCAGAAGAGAAAGAGCAAGAAATTGGAAATCTATCTGAAAAAATAATGAAAGGAAACTTCCCTAATTTGGTGAAGGAAATAGACATGTAAGTCCAAGAAGCACAGAGAACCCCAATTATGATGGGTGCAAAGATGCCCACTCCAAAACAAATCATTATTAAAAGGCCAAAGGTTAAAGATAAAGAGAAACTCTTAAAATCAAGAGAAAAGAAGTTAGTCACTGGAAGGTTTCCAGGTATGAGGGGGGAGGGGGAGAGTGGGTGAGGAGGTGAGGGGATTAAGAAGTACAAAAGGTCCTTACAGAATAGCCATGGGGATGTAAATTACAGTGTAGGAAACTGAGCAGCCAAAGAACTTAAACACATTGTTCATGACCTGGACATGACCGATGGTGTGGGGATTGCCTGAGGGAGGAGGGGGTAGTGGGTAGAGGGGGCAAAGGGGGAATATCAGGACAACTATAATAGCATAATCAATAAAATATAATTTAAAAACAAAAAAATAAAGATTAAAGAATAAAAACAAAAAATGAATAGATACTTTAAGAAAATTATAATAGAGTTAAAATGCCTTCTTTATCATATTTGATTCACATACTTCGAGTCTTTTTAAGTTTTTCCTTTTGAGTACAGTACAAAGACTATGTTCCTGTTAGGTTTTATTGATTTTATCCTTCCTTCCTTCCTTCCTTCCTTCCTTCCTTCCTTCCTTCCTTCCTTCCTTCATTAATAAGGGTCAATTACTGTGCCTTCCATTAGGGCTTGTGGCCTAGGCTTCAGAACTCTGTCAAACTTCCCATTTATTTACTGAAAAAGGAAATATATACAAGGAAAATTTTACAACAGAAAGTGAAATTATAATAACATCTTTCCCTAGAGTCATTGGCAAAATTTGTGCCAAGAATTCTTTAGTAACAACAGACATTCTACTGCTGCCCTAAAGAGGTGACTACCATGGCTGTGGACACTCTCAGAGACCTGGCTGACTGGCTTAGCTGCAGCCCTGCAGTCTAGCTCCCCAACAAGTGATTAAATACAGTAGCTTTGTACTATATGTTATGTCTAATGTTTGCTTTATTCATATACTATGGTGGTTATTCATGGTGGGAAGATAAAAAATACACTTGGTTTAGGGTGCACACTTTATAAATCCAACCTAACCTTGCCTGTGATATGCTTACTAAGATTACTTTGTCTCTCAATCCTTTGAAGTAAGAGGCATTCTTGCAGTGTTGTTTTTCATGACTAATTTTTTGCATTGTCGCTCCCCTTTCTGTAGCTTTTCCATCAGAGAATAGGGAAGCATAGCTGTGGGAATGAAGCATCTCTGATTTTGTGAGGCTGGCCCCCATTGGGTGACAATTCTCTTTGGCTGTCTTGAGTTTCTGCATGTCTTGTAAAGAAGCACTGATGCATTTTGTTTTAGACTAGTTTTTTTTTGTTTGTTTGTTTGTTTTTCCAAAGAATTTTATAGAGCAAACTGCCTAGGAAGACAGAGATTTTGTTTACCTCTGGAATGGAGAGCTGGACTTTTTACCTAGTTAAGATAATATAGATAATGTAGGTAACATTTCTCTTAGGGCAATATATTGGCCAATTTGTTAGGAGCCTCTTTCAGAGATTATGGTTTCTGAAACTTGGGGTCTTTAGCTATCACACAAAGCGAGTGCATGTGTGGCATCTACCTGGACTGCTCCTCACACCACCAACCAAGTTCTGGGGGCAAAGGAACACAGTGCAACCATGAAACTATGCTGTAAATTAAAGAGTTTTAGTCCAGGAGTCTTCTGCCAGCATCTGTGTATCTGTGACAGGCTAATTTGTTAAAAGGAAAAAGGATACAGTGTCACACCCTTCACAGCTCTTGAAGATCATGTGTGAGCTCTGACACTTTGTGCAGTTATTCCCAAATGGGTTCTATGGGAAAATTAAACCGTAACACCCCAGTACATTTGTTGTATACAATGAACTATCTTTTCCCCTATGGATGTGGAATGGTAAGTATGAAAAATTAGGAAACTGAGAAAATAGTCAATCAAATTATCTTCTATAGGGCTGAATTTTTTCATGGAATCCAGCTCAGGGCAGTCATGTATTCCTAAAGGTAAATGTTTGGCTTTACTGTCAGTTGGTACTATAAACCCTTTCATGCTAGCATAAGATTAGGAGCAGTTTTTATCGTGGTAATAAGAAATATAAAAATTTTTCCTATCTCAAAAGATTGAATATGGTATTTGCTGTCAGTATCAGTGGTTTGAGGAAGAAGTTCTCATGAGATCTCTACTCTCTAACCCCGTGACTTCAGGAAGTGTGAAATGGAGAGAACATGCTTGGAGTTAGTTAAACTTCTAGTTGACCTGGCAGAAGTGAACCTGAGGAACGGAACTGAGCAAATTGGCTTTTTGTTTGCAGACACAATGCTAGGGCCTCTCGGGGACTATCCTGTGTCCGTGCCCTTTTCCTCCCCGTTAAGGAAGAATAAACACAGCACTGTTATCTCTGCAGAAGCCAAGGGAATTTAGTACAGCTCCAGGAGCTGACAGAATGACATTTCTAAGCAGAAGAAATCCCATCATATTTCCTTTGGTTAGACTGTAATATTTATACATTGATCTTTCCCAAATACCATAAACCAAACATTAGCTGCCAACATACAGCTGCTTGTGGATTTGGGGAAAGTTTTAACAGCCAAGCGTGGGGAGGAAATGAAGAGCAGCTAGATATATACTTTTTTCATTTGCCTTCTCATTAATTTCACAGTTCATAATGTTCTACTGACACAAAGAATAAGGTTGCTTGGACACTTTCACACAGTTCATAGTTCAGATTTTTAGATTACAAAGATGCTAGACCTTGGGAGGAAAGACTGAGAGTGTGTCTCATAAGAGAGAGAATTGATATCTTTTGGCTTCTTAATCTTTACCAGAGAGCCCTGGGTTCTTTTCTCCTGAAGATCCTAGTGAGTAATGGAAGCTTTTGCTTCAAATCTAAACCCTTTCTTTCTGCTGTTGTCCTATTTTAATTTCTCTGGCTCTTCGTATGTTTCCCTCTTCTAGCTGGAACTTGACTGGTTTCCATGACATCCCCTGCAGGCTGACCTGCCTGCTCCTGTCACATTCTTCCTAAGCTTCTGGAGTTCTAAGAAACCTGCTTGCTTTTTGTATTTCTTATCTTCATTAGTGCAGACTACAGATGTTAATTCATAAAACGTTTTGACTTGACTGTTTGCCTTATGAATTTCTTGGCATATCCCTTTCTTTGTCTTAGTTATCATCGCCCATGACTGGCTTCATACTATTTTATTATTTTAAGGATGCTATGATTTTTTAAATTTATACATTTCCCTTTTTATATAGTTAGATATGTAACAGTATGTTAGTTTCAGATGTGCAACATGATTCAATATTTGTATGCATTGTGAAATTATCACCACAATTAATCTAGTTTACATCCATTCACTATACATAGTTACAATTTTTTTCTTGTGATGAGGACTTTTAAGGTCTATGCAGTAATTTTCAAATGCACAGTAGATATTGTATTCTTGTTACACAATATTGTTAACTGTAGTCGCCATGCTGTACTTTACACATCTATGACTTATTTACTTTATAATTGGAAGTTTGTACTTCTGACTCTATTCGCCCATTTCACCTTCTGGCCCCTCACCTCTGGCAACCACTAGCAATCTGTTTTATGTGTATATGAGTTTGTTTGTTTGTTTATTTATAATTTGGGGGGACTTCACATATCAGTGAGATTATTCAGGATTTGTCTTTGACTTATTTAATTGTGTACAATGCTCTCAAGGTCCATACATCTTGTTGCAGTTGGCAAAATTTGATTCTTTTTTATGGCTGAATGATATTCCATTTTTTGTGTATGCCACATTTTCTTTATCCATTAACTATAATTTATGTTTTCTTAACTCTAGTTTTCAAGATAGTTTAAAATTTAAAGTGATGTAAATTTGAAAATTAATGTTAAACTCTGGCAACTTTTTTCCACATAAGTTCTAGAAGCTTTCTTTTTAGGTATAGTACCAATATAATTCTCCACAAAGTAATAAATCCTGAGACTGTAGTAACATATGTACACCTTTTAAATGATAAAATATATATAAATATATATTCTGTATTCTAATTTACTTTGGTATTTAGGTATAGAAAAACAAATACCTCAGGACTTCCTGAGAATATTTTAGGGCTTCTGTATATCTGTTCCCTTATTTTTGGAGATGCTAAGATGTCAAAATGATTTCTAAAAATGTTATAAAGGGATTAAAAATGGATCCTAAAAAAGAAAATTTAAAGGTATTACAAGAATTAATGAAACAAAAGAAATACAGGAATATGTAAAACAAGTAGTGATTTTTTTAAAGGTGTATGGAACATGAAAAAAGACACAAGAACTTGTATAGAGTTATTTAATTATACAGAACCAACAACGGTACACATTTGGCTACAGTGAGACTATATCGACAGTTTTAAATTCCCTGGAATTAAACCTAATCTCCCGAAGCAGTTGAATCTTTGAAGATGTTAGTGACAACACAAGGAACATCCAAAAGAGAACAATCTATTTTGGTTTTATGTAAGGTGTACATCTGTGACTACCACTATCACTGTCTAATCCCAAAGTTGACAACCAAGGACAGGAGATTGCATGATATCAACACACAGAGAGGGTAATGGTTAAATATTAGCCTTGAGTCTCAGATTCTGAACAATGGGCACTCTTGACCTATCAGTTTTTGTGAGGTCAGCCAATAAGTTTGAAAATGCTTTGGGGACATACAGGCTTTTGAGTCAGACAGCAGTAGTAGAGGGCAAAAGTGAGAACTAACAAGTAGATTCTCAAAGATACACTTACAATCTGGCATGCATCAGCATTTGTTATTCAGTCAAGCTTTACCATTAACTGCTTCTAAAAGATAAAAAGTGAATAGAAAACAAATGTTGCTAATTAAAAGAATAGCAATAAAGAGATATTTGCACTTGATTGATTGCCAAGTGATGGATTATAAACCAAGTGTTTGATGGATACAAGGAAACTGGATTTCCAGAAACAAAAGGAATAGATCAATAGTTGTGAGGATTTTTATGGGTGAAGTTGGTCACCAGAATATTGGTGATCCTGATGTGCTGAACTGGGGGGGTTCCATAGAAGTGTCTGTATACACGCACCTCCGTGTTCACTAACTTCCCATTCTAGACCATGTTAAAGGCTGGTTGTAGTTTTTCTTATGGATTTTTCTATCATTTTTATACAATTGGTTACTTGAATAGTATTTTATTTTGGAAACAAGTATAGTTTTATATTTTAAATGAGAAGTATCTGTACCTTCAAGAGAAAATGTTGCCTCTCTATTATTCCTGGGAAATTCAAACCTTGGCAGAATCACACCTTAGAATTCAAGCCAAAGCACATTGCAATTTTTTATTTTCATGAAACTCAATGGAGGCTACACCTATTTCAAAAGAGTTTTCTTATTCAAAATATAGAATGCCAAATAATTTCTTTTATTGGTGGTTCCAAATACTTTAGGATTTTAACCCCAAAGATAAAACTAAGGTTTTACTCTTTTCAACTTAGAATTTATACAAAATATCCTCAAGTCAAAGAAAATACACTGAACCATTGAACTCACCCCTTAGAATCATGAAAAGTTATGATGATACTATTGTAAGAGTGTGTTTCACACCTAGAAAATGAAATTTGTTCCCTTTTCTGCTCACTCTGGATATTCATAAAATGCTGACTATAAACTTAACTTCATATTTTTCCATTTGGTAGTTATAAAGAGATAATTTTACTACTTCTTCCTTTCTGGAAATTTATTATTTTCTTCCTGAATCACTTTTTGGTTAATTTATAGTGAGCTCAGCTGAAACAAATGAATATTTCAAAAACTTTCAAGAAAAATTTAATAGAATAGTCAATAGGCCCTGCATAGGAACAGCAATCCTGAGAAAGAAGTACAAATTTGGAGTAATCACACTACCCAATATAAAATTATACTATAAGGCCATAGTGATCAAAACAGCATGGTACTGGCATAAAAACAGACACATAGATCAATGCAACACAATACAGAGCCCAGAAATAAACCCACACCTTTATAGTCAATTGACATTTGACAGAGGAAGCAAGTGTATACAATGGGCAAAAGATAGTTTATTTAATAAATGGTTGAGAAAGTTGGGCAGATATGTGCAGAAAAATGAAACTAGACCACCTTCTTATACCACACACAAGAATAAATTCAAAATGGATCAAAGACTTAAATGTTAGATCTGAGACCATAAAAACTGTAAAAGAAAAAATAGGCAGTAAAATCTTGGACATTGCTTATAGCGATATTTTATCTGATATATCTCTCTAGGCAAGAGAAACAAAAGAAAAAGTAAACAAATGGGACCACATTGAACTAGAAAGATTTTGCACAGCAAAACAAATCATGAGCAAAATAAAAAGACAACCCAGAGAATGGGGGAACATATTCATTGATACATCTGATAAGGGGTTAATATCTCAAATTTACAAAGTTCCTCAACACCAAAAAAACAAACAATCTAATTAAAAAATGGGCACAGGACCTGAATAGACACTTCTCCAAGGAGGATGTACAGATGACCAATAGATATATGAAAAGATAGTCAATGTCACTAATTGCTAGAGAAATGCAAATTAAAACCACAATGAGATACCATATCACATTGGTCAGAATGACTATCATCAATAAATCAACAAACAGCAAGTGCTGGTGAGGATGTGGAGAAAGGGGAACCTTTTTGCACTCTTGGCGGGAACGCAGATTGGTACAGCCACTATGGAAAGTAGTATGAAGATACCTCAACAAATTAAAAATGGATCTGCCTTTTGACCTAGTGATCCTACTTCTGGGAATATATCATAAGGAATACCAAATACTAATTCAAAAGAACATAAACACCCCTATGTTCTTTGAAGCATTGTTTACAATTGCCAAGAAATGGAAGCTGCTCAAGTGTCCATCAGTTGATGAGTGGCTAAAACAACTACGGGTCATTTATGCAATGGAATACTACTAGGCTATAAAAAGGAAGAAAATTATACCCTTTTCAACAGTATGGATTGATTGGAGAACATTATGCTAAGTGAAATAAGCCAGTCAAAGAAAGACAAATACCATGTGATTTCACTCATATGTGGAATCTAATGAACAAACAGAAGTAACAAGGAAAATAGGAACAGACTCATAGATGGAGAGCAGATGACAGGTCGTGTGTGTGGGGGGTGGGTACAGATGGAGGGATTGATGGAAAAGGAAAAAGGACTCACGGATATGGACGACAACGTGGTGATTGCTGGGGGGGGAAGACGTTGGTATAAGGGGACTAAATGGTAATAAAAAATACATTAAGGATTAAAACAAACAAACAAAAACCCCAAACAAAATAAAAAAACCCTTAATACAGTAGTCAACAAACAGTGTAGATATAAGACCATAAACTTGAATAGCAACTGGGATACATGTTATCCTTCTAATGTCCTCTTTTCTCCTTTTAAAAATTGGTCCCATCTGGAAAATATGACTTTGTAGTTGAAACCATTTATAAACTCTGCATGAACTGATTGTTAGTACAATGGATAAAAACAAAACCAAAAACAAAGAAACAACTGTACATGGATACAGAATGGGTAAATATTTAACCTAACTCCATGACTATAAGGGCTTGTGAACCTGAGAAACTCACTTAAACTTACATGCTCCCAAAGTCTTTTTCTGTGGAGTTATTTACATTTGGCATTATTTTTTAGTATTATATAAGAAGGTATGTATAAATAAATGTTCATTGAAAAAAGTATGGCATTCAGAATAAAGGGGATATTTTGAATTAATAAAATACATCATAATTTGCTTATGTTCTTTGTCAAAAAAATCTCACAAGTAACGATTGGTTAAAATCTATTTTAATTTGGGCATTTTTTTAGAAAAACATGGACAATAGTATTGTTGATCCTTACAGAGAAATATTCTTAAATATACTTTGTTTTCTTTCAAAAATATGTTTTCTTAATTGAGGAATTTGTATAGAATTATCTAAATATATCACAAACCTAAGCCTTGTAGAACCCTTAGGAAATTACTAATATCAATTAAATTTGTTATGGAAAATTATGTTAAATAAATAAATGTATTTCACTTAGGCGTTATCTTTAGATTGACAATAGCAGAAACCTTCTTAAGTTAGATTAAATAAAATGCAAGACTATCTCATATCAAAGAATTCTCACAAACTGAAAGACAAGATGTTTCGTTGGCCTGTGATGACTAGAACAAGGAGCTGGAAATCCATGAGTAACCGAAGCAATCCCTTTTCATGTCTCTCTGGGGCTCCTTTATCTCCACTTTAATTCTCTGTGCCTCTACAGGCCAGTTTCATTTGTTTTTCTGGGTAAGGGGGAGTTTTGACCTTATCAATGGTGTTAAGTTTACAATTCAAAGTGATGGCAGAGGGTGACCAGTGTCTAGGACACTAATTATTAGAAAATGAACTGACCTCCCTGGTTTGTGTCAAATGTCTGTCATAATACAATGGCAGAGGCTAAGGTAATGGGGCTAATCCACTGTTACCTAGCACTGAGGTCCCAGCTGCATGGATGGGACACTAGTTCTATGTGCTAGTGGCCCCTGGGCTGAACATTCATCTTAAAATATATTTAGTGGAATCAGTAAGAATGATTTTGCAGGAAACGCTGGCTTGGATGAGAGATTTAAAAAAAACCTCTTTATTGGGATGCTTGGACATAGTTATACATACATTCACCCTTTCTTAGGGTACATTAGAACCTTTATGATAAACTTCAATGCATAATTTAAATAAGTTCAAAGAGTGTTTTAATTGAAATGAGAATTACTCAATAAGCATCATTAAAAAGACTAGTGATCATGTATTCTAACCTTGTCAGTTCTGAACCACACAATATAATTCTGGTGTGACAATGCCACCATCCCAGACCCCTTACATACTGATGTCAGACAGAACATCCAGTGTCTAGCTGGTCGTCTGGTGAATGAGATTCAATAATTATTTATTAAAATGATTGAGATATTCTGTCTCAGTTGGCTCATCATTATATACAAATTAAAAATTTGAAAACTGAACTCTGGTGTCCCCCCATCAAAATTTCCTTTCTTAATTAAAATAGATTTTATACATTGATGGGTAGAGAGGTAGGGAATGGGAAAGGTAGGCATCTAGAATTTTAAATGTTACAAGAGCAAAGTGACAGAATATCTGTATAAAGGTAACAGATTTATCAGATTTCTCAGCAAGGACAATAGAGGATGTATTAGAATGGTGAAATGTAGTCAATATGCTTAAGAAAATAAGTTTTCTCCAATAGTATAAACAGGCAAACTATTATTTGAGAGTGAGGGTTGTATAAAGTTACCTTTCACATTTATAAAAACTAAGACCATCTTCAACCCTTCATGGGATATTTAAGCTTATTTCTGGATGAAAATAAAAGGAAAATTCAGAGGCATGACCGAATTAAGAAGCAAACACAGTAACCCATGTTGATAAAGTATGTTATCTACATTTAAATTAACAATAATGTTCCATTTTTGGCTAAAAATAGAAAAACTAAAATGAAGCAATAATAAAATACTTGATGGGAAAGTTTGCTGAGTTCTTTATAATATTTAGGAGGAAGGGAGAATTGCTATTATTAGATAACCAACTCTTAAAAATGTAAAAGAGTAGTGACTCAGAAAAAATGTGAAATCAGAAGAAAGAAAAGGTTTCTAACACAAATCTATAAAAAGCTAATAGGTGAGAAAAGAAAGCAAACTGTGTAGGAGTGTAGAATAATTTAATAGCTGAGTTAGTAAAATAGAACTGTGAGGTAGGTATTATAACATGTACCTAACACATTTAAAAAAAATAACTTTTATCAAGTACTATACAAACTCTGCAAATATTGACTGTATATTTTATGAAAAAATCTTTAAAAATACAGTCCATAAAGAAAAGTAAAATTAGAATTTACTAACAAAGATGATTTTATAAAACAAAACCATATGTTTAAAAATAAAACTGCACTCCTTAGTTCCTTTTGGTTACATTATTACAAGGTGCAGTCAAGAGGGGGGCCCCAAATAGGGATTTCCAATGGGGTCCAGAACTCAAGGTGTCCAGGAAATATTAGGATGTCCTTACCCCTTACCCCCACAGGTGTGAGTTGGGGGAAGGGATACATGGAGCAGGGTCATTGAATTGTTTTGTACAGCAACAGCTTTGCAGATAACCTCTGGCATGGTCATTTAATGTTGGGGCCTTGGCTTGCTGATGCAGTCAGCTCAAGAGGCTGCACTCACCAGCAAGACAGCATATTGTGGTCAGAGCAGCCAGCATTGCCTCCTAGGGGCATCCGTAGAGCACGCGAACCAGCTACCAAACAAGGTACTGATCACGCACCTAACTGACCAATCACTAACAAGAGCACATGGTGAACACGCACAGGGGCAACCTATCAGAGCAACTTCCCTTTTCCCGTCCCTATATAACCCCCTCCCCACTTAAATAAAATTTTGCAGCTTGAACAGAACCCTTTGTCTTGCTGCCATTCTTTGCACCTCTTGTTCCCATCCCTATTCATCCGTTTCAGGTAGACTCGGGACCCTCGTTGACTGCTCCGCAGGCCGGAGCAATTTAACATATCTATAACCTTTAACTGGTTTCATAGATATGTTAAATAGCTATGGCCATGCTCTGAGCCAGGGAGAAGGGAGTGACTTCCACCCAAGACATAACTGGGAGTCAATTCCCCCTGTTTACAGTGCCTGCATGAGACCTTGGAGGTGATTGGCTTTGTGTCATGCGGCCACCCCTGCCCAGACTCAGTATGGCAGGCCAGTAAAGCTGGAAGGATATGGGAGTGCTGGCAAGTGTAGTTGATTGTGGCAGGAGTCAGAAATGGGCTTCAGAGGAAGACTGGTGTGGGGATTTAAACCCAGACTCAGCAGCCATTGAAGGGAGGACCACAGCCAGTGCAGAGAGGACCATGCGGATATGGCAGTGCAGAGAACCAAGTGGCTGTGGCAATAAAAAGGAGAGCTATGCAGTTGTGGCCATGTAGCTTTGCCAGAGTGGGGACCCCTGCAACTTTAGTAGAGGGAACCACCCCTTGGCTTTAGCAGAAAAATACCACTTGGCTTTAGCTGAAGATCCCGGTGACACAGCTGATGGTGCTGGTAACTGAGGGAGGCCTAGCAGCTAAAACAGATTACTGGGAAGAACCGGGACTTCCTGAGCCATGGACTTCTATTTCTTTTCCTGAGATACGGTACCCCAGACTGGGCAACGTGGAGGAAGGAAGGACTGTGTGTGTTTGTGGATGTTTTAAGGGACTTTGGGATTTTGATGAAGACATTAGGTCACTACTTTAAGTCTGTATAGCATTAAATAAACATTTCCTTTCCTTTTCACAAATCTCTGACATTGAGAGATGTCTTTCCTATAAGGCGGCGGACATAACAAACCTGGGGGTTCCTTTAGTAATTGTATACCATGCCCTTCTTGGCCCCTGTGTGTTCTGTAACAGTTTTTGGTGTCCCTGGGTGGGCCAATAATTGCCCCCTTTGGTGTCCCCTAGTCTGTTCTGTAACAACATCACAATAAAAATACAAACTATTTCCAAATAAACTTGAAGGAAACTGTCATATGTCAAAATGTATAGAATATATCAAAGAAAATATGGATATAATCTTTATAGTAATAAGAACAAAGAGTGAACATATATTAGTTACACAAATTGAGAAGCTAGAGAATAAGGCTAAAGAAAATACGTTAAAGGTGAAGATAAGGACAATTACTGATAAAACAGGGGAAAAGTAATACCAAGTTAAACAAGAAAAACCAAAGCTGTTGTATGAAAATAAATTATAAAAAAGGAAAGGCAAACTAAAAAAAAGTTAACAAATCTTTAACAAGACTAAGTGAATTATAATAAGACAAGGCACAAAAAAGGTAACACAGATATGGTAGAAGTTAAAAATACAGGAGTGGACAAAGAAGATTTATGACTTTTCATATGGAAAAAGATATGTAGTCCTGGCTGCTATGGATCAATGGGTTGAGGGCTGGCCTGCAAACCGAGGGGTGGCTTGTTTAATTCCCAGTCAGGGCTGTGGGCCAAGCTACCTGTAGGGGGCGTGTGAGAGGCAATGACACATTGATGTTTCCCTCTCTTTCTCTCTCCCTTCTCCTTTCTAAAAATAAATAAATAAAATATTAAAAAAAAGAAAAAGATATGCAGGTTATGATTATAATGCTAACAAAAATAAACCGTATTTGTATACTCATAAATATAGACCTCCTTTTGTTCAGCCCTGTAATTAGAATGCTATGAACAACAGCACGTAAAGACAGTTGAAAATCTAAGAAAAATTGATAATTTTTGTAAAAAAACCCTATCAAATTGATTCAAAAAGATACAAAAATTAAGACAGGAAGCACTAAGCACCTGAATTTTTAATCAAAAGTCTAAGTAATCCTTCTAGTCAATAATCTAATCCCACTTTCTTCTCTTTCCTCCCTCCCTCCCTCCCTCCCTTCCTTCCTTCCTTCCTTCTTTCCATTTCCTTTCTTCTTTTCTTATTTTTTTTCCTTCCTTCACTTCTATCCATCCATCCAAACCTCCATCTATTTACCTCTCTCAATCCCAGGCTATTTTATAGAAAAAGAATTTAATTGGTCATGCTATAAACAGACAATTTTGATCTTATAAAAAATATTAGGCAAATAAAGTCCTTCTATAAAAACAAGTCAAAGATAGACAAGAACAAGAAAATTATAGACCAAATTCTCACGTGATTTTTATATGAAATATTGGTAAATTGAATTCAGCAGTTTTCTTTTTTTTATTGTCCTGAAACTGGAAAAGACACTGGTGTTCAGGCTGCCTGTCACTATCAAACCAAATAAGCAATGACAGCGATTGAATCTTTATGGTTGCTTTATTCAGATGGCTGGTGATTTGAGAAGATGGTGGGTTTATACCCCAACAGACCATCTGCCCTTTTCTTTCCAGCCAGACTTTTTATAATAGGGAATAAACAAGGTGTGGCGAGGGGTTTTGAGATTCAGGGAGGATTAGGTAGAAGAAACTGCAACATTCCTGTCCTGGGCAGTTAGCTGTTCCCAGGGGCTGGTGGTTGTCTGCCACTCCCTGAAACACAATGGCCCGGATGCCTCCACTTGTCCCAAAGCAGTAAGCTCTAGCAGTGCCCCAGGAGGTCGGCTGTTTTCCCAGGAACCAGGATGGGATTTATCTGTAGTCTCTGAAACAAAAGTTTTAACATATACATTACTTGCTAGGCTTATAACTTTTTACCTTAAACTAAAATTTTCCATCTCTCCAGTCCCCTATCAGTTCAATTAGAGTTGTCCCAATTTTTCCCCCATTGCTCTCCCCTGACCCACCACCCCACCCCACCCACCACCCTACCCCTGCTCCTTCAGTCAGTCTTTACCCTGTTGTCTTCTACCATAGGTCATTTATACGTTTTCCTTGACTAGAACCTTCCATTCTTTCGCTCATTATCTTTCTCCCCCACCCAGTCAATATCAATTTGTTTCTTATTTCTATGTCTCTGGTTCTACTTTGCTCATTTGTTTGTTCTGTTGATTAGGTTCCACTTACAGGTGAGATCATGGTATTACAGGTGGTATTTGTTTTTTCACTGCCTGGCTTATTTCACTTATCATAATGCTCTCCAGTTCCATCCATGCTGTCACAAATGGTAGGAGTTCCTTCTTTCTTTCCACTGCATGGCCTTTTATTGTGTAAATGTGCCACAAATTTTTGACCCACTCATTTGCTGATGGACACTTAGGCCATTTCCAGCACTTGGCTATTGTAAATAATGCTGCTGTGAACATTGGGGTACATAGGTTTTTTTTGAATTGGTGTTTCAGAATTCTTAGGGTATAATTACAACAGTGGAATTGCTGGGTCAAAAGGCAGTTCCATTTTTATTTTTTTGAGGGAATTTCATACTGTTTTTCACAGTGACTGAAACAGTCTGCATACCCATCAACAGTATACCAGGGTCCCCTTTTCCCCACATCCTTGTCAGCACTTGTTGTTTGTTGATTTGTTAATGATGGGTGTGAAGTGGTATCTCATCGTGGTTTTAATTTGCATCTCTCTGATGGTTAGTGATGCTGTGCATTCTTTCTTATGTCTATGGGCTCTCTGTATGTCTTCCTTGGAGAAGTTTCTATTCAGGTCCTTTGCCCATTTTATAACTGAATGGTTTGTCTTTCTGGTATTGAGTCATATGAGTTCTATATATATTTTGGAGATCAAAGCCTTGTCCAGTGTATCATTGGCAAATATATTTTCCCATACAGCTTGTTCCCATTTCATTTTGCTGACGTTTTCTTTAGCATGCAGAAGCTTTTTATTTTAATGTACTCCCATTTGTTTATTCTTTCCTTTATATTCCTTGCCTTAGGAGATATATCAGCAAAGATATTGCTACATGGGATATCTGACATTTTACTGCCTATGTTTTCCTCTTGGACTTTTATGGTGTTACAACTTATATTTAAGTATTTTATCCATGTTGAGTTTATTTTGCTGTATGGTGAATTCAGCAGTTTTCAAAGAAAATATCCTTTAATCAAAGAAGAGTTATCTTTAAAATTTATGGATGATATTTTGCAAGCATGTTAAATTAATAAAGAAATAATAGATAAAAGCAAATGAACATTTCAATAAATGAAAAAAGCAGTTGATTAAGTTCAACATTCAAGATAAAAACCCTTATCCAATTTGTAATTAGAAAAAGCCAACTTGTTTGCCCTGGTGAAACATACCATTCAAAATCAGCAAGAAACATCATACATAGAGATGAAACAGAAGTTTCCTTATACTCAGGAGGATGATGAGGTTGTGCTTCTAGTTAAATCTAAGAAGCATGGTCAAAAATCTATGTATGAGGTGTAAGAATTGGAAATAAAGAGAGAACAATATCCTTATGTATACACATGATTGTCTATATAAAAATTACAGGGACATCTATAGACAAAATTATTAAAAGCCTCTCCTAAGTACCAGTGATGATCAATAAGAATATGTAAACAGAAAAAAAAAAAAAAACACCTTAGTCTCTATAGAAACAAAAGCTCTAAGTTATGTTTAAATAA
>PVIA01008987.1:0-65632 GCA_004024845.1 Tonatia bakeri
TAATGGAAGAAGTTCCTATTTGGATGCAGTGGACAGAAAAACAAGAATTTCTCTGAGCATGTAGGTGACTTCAAACTGAGAGTGGTGTTAAGGAACCAACCACATGAGTGCTCAGGAGATGAGTGCTTCAGACAGTCAGCCTAGCATGTGTAGAGGCCTTCATGCAGAAGAAGCTCAGCAGGCCTGTGGATGCTAAAAGAGGCAAGTCAAGCTGTCTTATACAATATTGTTCCAAATATGAAAACTACTGAAGGATTTTTGGGCAAAACTAACATGATCCAGTTTATGCTTTATGAAATTACTCTGGCTTGTAAATGGAGAATTATTGGAGATGGTCAAGACGAGTAATGAGGACAACAGAAGAAAGTCCACAACATCTGCTTAGTCAAGATGATTTATGTCCCCACCCCCAAATTCATATATTGAAGTCTTAATCCCTAGTACCTCAGGACATGATTTTATTTGGACATAGGGTTTTTGCATAGGTAATCAAGTTAAAATAAAGTGATTAGGGTGGACCCTTATCCAGTATGACTGATGTCCTAATAAAAGGAGGAATTTGGACACAAAGACTGACATACATGAAAGACAATATGAAGGGACATAGCGAGAAGACAGTCAAGAAGAGCTGTCTGGAACAGACCCTTCACTCACAGCCCTCGGACAAAACCAGTCCTGCCAGCACCTTGATTCTAGTCTCCAGAATGTGAGAAAATAAATTTTTGTTTAAACCACTCAACACAGTCTTAAACTCACAGAAGATTCTGAGCCTAATACTAAGCATCATGCATGGTCCTTCCCATCAAGGGGTTTACAATATTGCTGCCTCTGGTCCTACTTTGAATCTAAGTGCCTTTGTATAGTAAACTGGTGCTGTTATGATGAAAACAGAATGCAGATTTATCATGTGGCCAACACAAAAGTAGATTTTTATAGCTAGGCCCTCCTAAAACTTTGTTAATGAAAGGTAGAGGGAATGGCATGCACAAAGGTAGGTATGAAGCAAAATTTGTTAACTGCAGTGCACAGGTAACAGAAGATCAAAGAAGGACTGTTAATAACACTTATTCAACAAGCTGGTGACCAAACCAGTGGTTAGGCTGTATCCAAAGGATACAGGGAAGCACTCCAGGAAGCTGTCATTTCTCCAGGCTCAAAAAAATGAGTTTCTCATTCTTTGGGAAAAATAATGTCAATACTATCTGACTTCCAAGATATTTTAAAAGAAGTTATTAGTCATGATTACTAACAATTTTTTAAAAATCAGAAGCATATCAATAAAAAGTCAACAAACAATAATTTTAATAGAGCATATTAGTAGTTTTGTTTTTAATGGATAATTAGGTCATAAATTTTATATCCAGTATGACAAGATCCTTAACAATAAACAAGAACCAGTAACAGAATTAATATACAAAACTTGGGAAATATCTCTTTATTTAAGAATCCATCCTCACAACAATGATATACTCAATATTGGTATGATAACACGTTAGCCTTATGTAATCTAAGGCTCATTACCTTAATACGAACTTCTTTAGCCTTTGGTGGGGCAACTTCTATTTCCTCAATGGAAAGGGGATTATTCAGCTCCCATAACACAGCTGCCTTGCATTTAATAACCTAAGAAATTGGTGAGAGTTATAATGGGTTGTAGTTATGTCTTCACAAATACAGACTCCACAAATAATAAAAATATGGACAAAAGCTTTTATATAGCATTCTAATTTGACCAGGATTGTTTTCAGTGAAGACTAGAATTGTAATCCTTAGAGATCATCTTATGTGCACCCATGTTTGGTATATGAGAAACGTGGCCCAAAAGATTGATCCATGGCCATGTGACAGCTGAGGAGCAGGGTTGGACTAGACCTGAGCCACAGCCGTTTGCTTTTTTTGCTTGTGGTCACATAATATTTCACTAAATTAGGTTCTTGTACTACATTTCAAGTTAACAAAATTGTCATCTTTGTATCACTTATCCACAAGGGCAAATTTATAAAACTGAACATGCTGCTGATTTTTCTGCAAGAATTTAAGCCAATATTTAAGTGCTGTATAGTCATGTAGCAGTGGGGAAAGCATTAAAAATTAACATGGTAGAGATGAAGGGAACCACGAACGTCATGAAGTGTAATAGACTGGGAGTTCCTAGATGACTCAGTCTGGGTTTTGCATCTCTGTATCCCTATTTTTTTTTCACCTAGCTCAGTTTTTACATCTCATTGAGTCTTGAGAGTTAGGCAGGTTAAAGCTTCTCATCTTACAGAAGAAGAAATTAAGTTGTGGAAATACTCAGAAACTAGTCTTCAGTGGTTTTGCTGAGATTATCATATTCTGAGAGAGACACTCTTCCTGTCTTCCCATGTGCAAATCTGTCAAGGAATCCTATAAAACATTGTAATTAATTTGTTCAGGTGCAAAATGAGTTATCCCTCACCTTACTTGTCAACTAAAGCAATATTCCAGCAGGGCTCCTGTGGATGGTTATGTGACTTTTTTGCAAAAAGATTGATATGAGAAATCATATGCTAGAAACAGATGGGTGGCCGAAAGCTACCCCTGACTCATGTTACTAACATTTGCTTTCATCCTTTCTAAGGAAAATGTTATGGGTCAGAATGTACTGTGGTCCATTGTTGAAATTAGAATCACACACTACAATTCCACACAAATTCCAACTACTTGAATAGTTGAGATCTACTTTTTTTTTAAATTTTTATTTATTTACTTTTAGAGATAGGGGAAAGGAAAAAGAAAAAGAGGGAGAGAAACATAAATATGTGAGAAATACATCAATTGATTGCCTCTCACATGCTCCCAGCTGGGGACCTAGGTTACAACCCAGTCAAGTGCCCTGACTGGGAATCAAACCTGTGACCTTTTGTTTCACAAAAGCTGGCATTCAATCCACTGAGCCACCAGCCAGGGCAAATTTTACTTTTTAAATCAAACTATTTCATCGATCAATAACGGCTTAAATATCAAATATATGGAGCATGTAGGAAGTTTTATGCTAAAAATGATAAAAGTAATAAAGAAATCTTCTAAAAATGAAAATTTTGTGTATTGAGAAACAGTAACTAAATCTTCCAAATTTAACTAATTTAAGCCAGAGTCTGAGGGAAAAAGGCTTACTGCAAAAATGACAAAAGGAAACATTTTTGAGACATACAATGCTTAATTAAATTTAAAAGGAAAGCACAAAGGCGCCCATCCTCTCCTACTACTCCTGCCCTCCCACACACCACATTCACACCCAGACTCTTGCAAACCACATAAGGAGGAAAATTCAAGTGAATGAGTATATCACCAAGCGGTTGTTCTCCTCTGCTATAAAAAGGACTTGTTAATGAAAATAATGACATAATTCTCTCTTTAAAGTCGATATTGATCTCTTACTTACAGAGAGTACACAGTAGTGTCAAAGGGGCAGTGAAAAAGTCAATGTTACTTATATAAATACTTTTGAAAAATAATTTGCAGTATATATCAGAATACTTAGAAATGTTTCTTTTCCTGCAGGTAGTCACATTTTTAGCAAATTTTTTAGATATCTTTGAAATATAAATATTGTACATATTTAAAGAATATAACTTGATGTTTTGATATGTGTATATAGTCTGAAAAGATCACCACAATCAAGTTAAATAACATACCCACCACCTCTACCTAGTTACTATGGTGTATGTGTTTGTGTGTGTGTGTGTTGAGATATAATTTAAGATTTATCTTCTTAGCAAATTTCAATTATACAATACAATATTAACTATAATCACCATTCTGTACATTAGATTTCCAGAACGTATCATCTCATATAGCCAAAACTTTGTACTCTACTTACTATTTTGACCCTTTCACCCTATAGTTCTATATTTAAAAGTCTACTTTAATGAAATGTTAAATTTAAAAAATCTGAATATAGATTAGAGGTTATCATAGCACTATTTATGAAGGAAAATACGTAACCATTTGTATAAACAAATACATAAATAATAATAGAAAAAATGATGAAATAAATTGTGGAAAATCTCAATGTAATATAGTGAGTGTAGTAGGTCCAATTTAACACATATTTCTGCCTACTTCAGAGCTGGCAACTGGAATTAGCTCTGCTAACTCGTAACCAAATTAAAAGCATCAGATGAAAGCACTGCCAGTCCGTGAGGCTTGAGCGTGAGCCATCGTTTTAGCTGTAAACACTGATGAAATCAGGCCCATTTTATTCTGAGTGCCAACCTTTTAACCAAAGAAACAAAACTTTATCTCAGTGATGAAAAGTTGTTTACTTATGAACAAGGGCAAAAGAGCACCAACATAGTCAGTGCCAGAACAAACACATACTCGTTTGGTGGACTTGCTCTCAAGGCCTTGGCACAACCTTTTAGCACATTAATATAAAAAACAAATTTTTACAAAAAATAGTGTTATTGAGTGAGATTTCATATCTCTATAAATTTTTATGATTTGAATCCCTTCTCAAGGAGAACTGATTGAATTATATACATGTCAAAAGCTACAACTTGGAAAGTAACACATTTTTAAAAAGTTGATCTAAAAACTTCACGGTCATGTTGGATAGTAATACAGCATGTCAGTCCTAATTTTAGGTTTGCAGAAATTACCAGTTGACTCCCTCTTGTAAACCTTTTCACAGTGTTTCCATGAAATTCTGGGGCCAACTCTCTCAGGGTACTGAATCTCCTAAAGCTGTGCACCTGGTGCCACTCCAAAAGTTTCCAAGAGTCTCCAAAGCAACGTGAGAATCTCAAAGTACCCATCGAACTCTAATTTGCTCCAGACAGAATACACCAGGAAGGACTTTGGGAAGTGTACTGCAGGAGTAAGGGCTGTGGTGTCAGATACACCTGGTTCAGGACCTGGAACATGCACACCCTCAGCTGCCACATTTGTAAAATGGGAATAACGATCCGTAGGTTGAATGTGTGTCCTGGGGATCATTGTGAGGATCGTAAAGCACTTCCTATACTGCCTGGTTCAGTAGCAAATAGGATTATTATTAACTTGGTGTTCATCGGTAACTAAAGATTTAGATTTATTTTCTCAAGTGTTCACATTTATTTTTTTTACCCATTACGCTATTATTTTTATTTATTTTTTTACAGTTGTCCCAATGTTTCCCTGTTGCTCTCCCCTGCCCTGCCCAACCCTGCTCCCACAGTCAATCCCCACCCTGTTGTCCATGTCTGCGGGACATCTATACATGATCCTTGACTAGACCCTTCCCCTTCTTTCCCCCACTATCCTCCTCTCCCCACCTCTCTAGTCACTATCAGTTTGTTCCTTATTCAATGTCTCTGGTTCTATTTTGCTCGTTTGTTTGTTTTGTTCATTAGGTTCTTCTTACAAGTGAGATCATGTGATATTTGTCTTTCACCACCTGGCTTATTTCACTTAGCGTAATGCTCTCCAGATCCATCAATGCTGTCTCAAAGGGTAGGAGCTCCTTCTTTCTTTCTGCTACATAGTATCCCATTGTGTAAATGTACCACAGTTTTTTTGATCCACTCATTTACTGATGGGCACTTAGGCTGTTTCTAGCACTTTGATATTGTAAATATCACTGCTATGAACATTGGAGTATATGGGTGTTTTCTGAATTGGTGTTTCAGGATTCTTAGGGTATAATTCTAGCAATGGGATCACTGGATCAAAAAGCAGTTCCATTTTTAGATTTCTGAGGAAATTCCAAGTTGTTTTCCACAGTGACTGCATCAGTCTGCATTCCCACCAACAGTGTATTAAGGTTCCCTTTTCTCCACATCCTCACCAGAACTTCTTGTTTGTTGAAATGGTGGCTATTCTGACTGGTGTGAAGTGGTATCTCATTGTGGCTTTCATTGGCATCTCTCTGACAGCTAGTGATTTTGAGCATTCTTTTATATGTCTATGGGCCCTCTGTGTGTCCTCCTAGAAAAAGTGTCTGTTCAGGCCCTTTGGTCATTTTTTAAAATATATATTTTATTGATTATGCTATTAAAATTGTCCCATTTTTTCTCCCTTCTATTCCCCTCTGCCCTGCACACCCCTCCTACCAGCATTACCCCACCTTAGTTCATGTCCATGGGTCATACAAGTAAGTTATTTGGCTTCTCCATTTCCTATAATATTCTTAACCTCCTCCTGTCTATTTTGTACCTACCATTTGAGCTTCTTATTCTTTGTATCTTTTTAAATTATATTTTATTGATTACACTATTACAGTTTTCCCAATTTTTTCCCCTTTCATCCCCACTGTGCCCTGCACCCCTCAACCTTCCAGCATTCCCCCCCATTAGTTCATGTTCATGGGTTGTACATGTAAGTTCTTTGACTTCTCTGTTTCCTATACCATTCTTAGCCTCTCCCCATCTATTTTATGCCTACCAATTATGCTTCTTATTCTCTGTACTTTTCCTCCTTGTTCTTCCCTTCCCCTTCCCTTCCCCACTGAAAACCCTCCATGTGATGTCCATTTCCTCTGATTCTATTCCTGTTCTAATTGTTTGGTTAGTTTTTGTTTTCATTGCTGTTGTTGTCATTTTAGGTTCAGTTGTTGATAGTTGTGAGTTTGTTATCATTTTACTGTTCATAGTTTTCGATCTTCTGTTTCTTAGCTAAGTCCTTTTAACATTTCATACAATAAGGGCTTGTTGATGAACCCTTTTAACTTGACCTTATCTGTGAAGCACTTTATCTGCCCTTCCATTCTAAATGAAAACTTTGCTGGATAGAGTAATTTTGGATGTAGGTCCTTGCCTTTCATGACTTTGAATACTTCTTTCCAGCCCCTTCTTACCTGCAAGGTTTCTTTTGAGAAATCAGCTGATAGCCTTATGGGCACTTTTTTGTAGGTAAGCCTCTCCTTTCCTCATGCTTCTTTGAAGGATCCTCTCTTTATATTTAATCTTGGGTAACTTAATGATGATGTGCCTTGGTGTGTTCCTCCTTGGGTCCAACTTCTTTGGGACTCTCTGGGCTTCCTGGAGTTCCTGGAAGTCTATTTCCTTTGCCAGATTGAGGAGTTTTCCTTCATTATTTGTTCAAATAAGTTTTCAATTTCTTGCTCTTGTTCTTCTCCTTGTGTCACCCCTATAATTCAAATATTGCAACATTTAAAGTTGTCCCAGAGGTTCCTAAGCCTCTCCTCATTTTTTGAATTTTTCTTTCTTTATTCTGTTCCAGTTGGATGTTTATTTCTTCCATTTGTTCCAAATCATTGATTTGAGTCCCAGTTTCCTTCCCATCACTGTTGGCTCCCTGAATATGTTTTCTTTATTTCACTTTGGGTAGCCTTCACTTGTTCTTTCATTTTGCGACTGAGCTTTCAGAAGCTCAGTCAGTTCTGTGAGCATCCCGATTACCAGTGTTTTGAACTCTGTATCAGGTAGGTTGGCTGTGTCCTTGTTGCTTAGCTCTTTTTCTGAAGTTTTGGTCTGTTCTTTCATTTGGGCCATATTTCTTTGTCTCAGAGCACCTATTAAGTTGAAAGGGAGCGGGGCCTTATGTATTCACCAGGGTAGGGCAACCCTCTTTGCTGCATTCTGACATTGATTGTGGGGGAGGGGTCAGAAAGGGAATAATGTATCTCTTATTTGGCTCTAGCTCTACTTTCCAACAAATTCTCACATGAGACTTGGAGTTTATCCTGCTGTGGCAACCCCTGCCCTAGTGTACAGTCAGCTCTGAGTCTCAGTTTCCCATTCAGCCAGCCCTGCCCTCATGGTCCGCCACCTTACTGCAGGTTCTTTCTGCCCACAGGGCTGCCTATCTCCCTTCTACCGGTCTGGTTGGTCTGGTTGACTATTTCTTTAATTCCTTGGTTGTCAGAGTTCCATGCAGTTTGATTTTCTGGCACTTCTGGTTGTCTGTTTTTAGACTGGTTGTTATACTCCTTTTGGTTGTATGAGGAAGTGAAGGGTTTCTACCTACACCTACATGTTGGCCTGAACTCTCCTTTTGCTCATTTTTCATTCAAATGTTTGTCTTCCTGGTGTTCAGTCATATGAGTCCTTTATATATGTTGGAGATCAAACCCTTGTCCAAGGTATCATTGCCAAATATATTTTCCCATATGGTTGGTTCCCCTTTCATTTTGCTGATGTTTTTCTCGCCGTGTAGAAGCTTTTAATTTGATGTAGTCACATTTGTTTATTTTTTCATTTATATCCCTTGTCCTAGGAAATATATTGACAAAAATATTGGTGCATGGGATATCTGAAATTTTTCTGCCTATATTTACTCTAGAACTTTCATGGTGTCACAACTTATATTGAAGTCTTTTATCCATCTCGTACTTATTTTGTGTATGGTATAAGCTGGTGATCGAGTTTCATTTCTTTGCATGTAGCTATCCAGATCTCCCAGCATGGTTTATTGAAGAGGCTATATTTACTCCATTTTATGTTCTTGCCCCCTTTGTCAATATTAATTGACCATAGAGACATGGGTTTATTTCTGGGTTCTCTATTCTGTTTAATGGCCTGTGAGTCTGTTCTTATGCCAGTACCAGATTGTTTTGATTACTGTGGACTTGTAACATAGTTTGATGTCAGGTGCGGTGATCCCACCTACTCTGTTCTTCTTTTGCAAAATTGCTGAGACAATTTGCGGTCATTTATGGTTCCATATAAATTGTTCAAATATTTGTTGTATATCTGTGACATATGTTTTTGGTATTTTAATAGGGATTGTATTGAATCTATAGATTGCCTTAGGTAGTATGGACATTTTAATGACAAAATTCTTCCAATCCATTAACACAGTATAAGTTTTCATTTAATTGTCTTTTCCTTAATTTCTTTCTGTAGTGTTGTGTAGTTTTCAAAGTACAGGTCTTTTACCACCTTGGTTAAGTTTATTCCTAGGTACTTTATTTTTTGTGTTGCTATTGTACACAGGAATTTTTTCCTAGTTGCTATTTCTGCTATTTCATTGTTGGTATACAAAAATGCCACTGACTTCTAAATATTGACTTTGTATCAGTTATTTGCCAAATTCACTTATTAGGTCAAGTAAGTCTTTGGTGGAGGCTATAGGGTTTTCTGTGTACACTATCATGTCATTTGGAAACAATGAGTTTTACTTTCTGCTTTCTGCTTTGGATACATTTTATTTCTTTTTCTTCTCTGATTACTGTTGCTAGAAATTCCAATACTATGTTGAATAGAAGTTGTAAAAGTGGACAACCTTATCTTATGCCTGATCTCAGGTGGAAAGCTTTTCGTTTTTGCCTGTTGAGTATAATGTAGGCTGTAAGTTTCTCATAAGTGGCTTTTATTATGTTGAAGCATGCTCCCTGTATTCCCATTTTGCTGAGTGAGTTTACCATAAATGGGTGCTATACTTTATCAAATGCTTTTTCAGCACCTATTAATATGATCATATGAATTCTATCTATCTTGTTCATGTGATGTATTATATTCATTGATTTGCTACTATTGTACCATCCTTACAACCCTGGAAAGAATCATACACTTCGCCATGTATGATCTTTCTAATGTATTGCTTGATCCAGTTTGCCAATATTTTGTTGAGGATTTTAGCATCTATGTTCATTAACCATATTGGCCTGTGATTTTCTTTCTTCGTTGTATCTTTATCTGGTTTTAGATTAGGATAATACTCACCTTATATAATGAGTTTGGGATACTTCCTTCTTGAATTTTTTAGAATCATTTGAGAATGATAGGAATTACCTCTTCCCTAAATGTTTGGTAAAATTCACCTGTGAAGCCATCTGCTCCAGGGCTTTTATGTGCCAGGAGTTTTTTGGTTACTGCATCAATTTCAGTAGGTGTTATTGGTCTATTTGGGCTTTCCGCTCTTCTGGATTCAGTTTTGGAAGATTATATTTTTCTAGAAATTTTTCCATTTTGCCCAGGTTTTCCAGTTTCTTGGCATATAGTTGTTCACAGTAGTTTCTTATGATCCTTTGTATTTCTGTGCTATCAGTTGTAATTTTTCCCCTTTCATCTCTGATTTTATTTATTTGAGTCCTCTCTCTTTTGTTCTTGATGAATCTGGTTAAAGGCTCTCAATTTTGTCTATCTTTTTAAAGAACCAGCTCCTGGATTTGTTGATCCTTTGAATTGTTCTTTTACTCTTTATGTCATTTAATTTTGCTCTGATCTTGATTATTTACTTCCTTCTACTTGCTCTGGGCTGCCTTTTTTGTTATTCCTCTATTTCTTGTAGATGTAGGGTTAGGTTGTTTATCTTTTTTAGGTAGGCCTGTACTGCTCTAAACTCCCTTCTCAGTACTGTCTTCACTGTGTCCCATAGGTTATGGGCTGTTGTGTGCTCATTTTTATGTGTTTCCAGAAACTGTTTGATTTCTTCTTTGATCTCATTGTTGACCCATTCATTGTTTAATAACATGTTATTCATTCTCCATGAAAATAAACTTTTTTAGTTTTTTCTTGGGATTGGTTTCTAGTTATGACTCAAGACATTGTGATCCAAGCAGATGCTTGATATGATTTTAATTTTCTTGAATTTGTTGAGGATTGTTTTGTGTCCTATCATGTGGTCTATCTTTGACAATATTCCATGTGTATTTGAAATAAATGTATATTTTATTTCTTTGAAGTGAAAAATTCTATATATATTAATTAAGTCCATTTGATCTAATGTCATTTAGTTCCACAATGTCCTTGTTGATTCTTTGTTTGGAAGATGTATCCATTTTTGACAGTGGGGTGTTAAAATTCCCTACTGTAAGTGTGTTGCTGTCTATATCTTTCTTGAAGTCCTCCAAGATTTTCCTTATATATTTGGGTGCTCCCATGTTGGGTGCATATATGTTTACTATGTTTATGTCTTCTTGACAGATTCTACTCTTGGATGTTATGAAGTATCCTTCTATGTGTCTTCTTATGGCCTTTTTTAAAAGATCTATTTTGTCTGATATAAGTATTGCAACCCTGGGTTTTTTCCCCTGTCTTTTTGCTTGGAATATTTTTTCCAACCCTTCACTTCCATCTGTGTTATTTGGTATTTGGTATTTTGTATGCAGCATATGTGTGGGTCATGTTTTCCCATCCATTCAGCTACCCTATGTCTTTTGATTGGAGCATTTAATCCACTTATATTTAAGGTTATTATTGATAAGCATTTATTCCTTGCCATTTTTTGCTTTTATACTTGTGTTTCTCTCTCTCTCTCTCTCTCTCTCTCTCTCTCTCTCTCTCTCTATTCCTCCCTCCCTCCTTCCCTCACTCACTCTTTTTCATCATTTTCTTAAAGCAGTTCCTTTAGCATGTTTTGCAATATTGGTTTAGTGTACGTGTATTCTATTGGCCTTCTTTTGTCTGGGAAACTCCTTATTTTACCTTCCATTTTAAAGGAGAACCTTGCTGGGTAGATTAGTCTTCATTGCCAGTCTTTGCTTTTCATTACTTGCAATATTTCTTGCCATTCCCTTCAGGCTTGTAGTGTTGCTGTTGAGAAGTCGGATGCTAGCCTTATCAGGGGTCCCTTGTATGTTACTTCCTATATCTCCTTTACTGTCTTCAAGATTCTCTCTTTGTCTTAGAATTTTGCCATTTTACTTATGATGTGTCTTGGAGAGAGACTCTGTCTGGGTCTATCTTAACTGGGATCTTCTGTGCTTCCTGGATTTGCATGATTTTTTCTCATGAAGTTGGGGAAGTTTTCTGTCATTACTTTTTCAAACAGGTTTTCTATTCCTTGCTCCTCTTCTCCTTCTGGTGTCCATATGATATGGATATTCATACATTTCATGTTGTCCTTAACTTCTCCTTTTTGTGTGTCCTTCTTCATTTTGTTGCTCTCTCTGGTAATTTTTTTCTACTTTGTCCTCCAGCTCACTGATTTGATCCTCTGCTTCGTCTAACCTGATTTTAATTTCTTATACTGTGTTGTTCACTTAAGATATTGTATTCTTCATTTCCACCTGGGTCTTATTTATAGTTTCTATGTCCTTTTTCATGGTTGTGTAGCTTATAATAAGTTCCTTATAGCTTCCTTAGAGTACTTTGTAGTTGTCACAGAACTCCTTGAGCATCCTTATAACCATTATTTTGAACTTAATGTCTGATATTTTGCTCTCCTCAATTTCATTTAGCAGCCTTTCTGAGGATTCCTCCTTTCCTTTCATTTTTGGGTTTTTTCTTTGTTTCTCCATTTTAGGTGACTCTTCTTGTTTATTTCTGCTTTTAGATTGATCTGCTTTGACTTCCTGTCTTCATCATGTGAACTTCTGTGGTAGGTGACCTGTGGGACTCAGTGGTGCAGTCTCCTTGATCTCCTAAACTTGATGATCTTGAGATGCCATTTATGCTATTTATGTGGGCTCTCTGGTTGTAATTGTGTTTTGGTTGTTTGGGGGCCATTTTTTGGTGGGTCCTCCCTCCAGCTGGCTGACTGAGAGTCACTCCACCCACCACATCTTGTATACTGTTGTACAGCTGCTGCCAGAACAAAACCAAACTTCCCAGAAAAAAAAACCCATACCTACAAAAATAACCCCCACCCATAATCACACTACCAACAGCAAATGAGCCAATATTAATAAAGGTGTAAATAGATTAAGACTATTATAAGAAAGGAAAATCAAATATGAGATGACAAACTACAAGAAAAGTCATTTGTGAGGGTACAGGGAGGAGCAATAATAAAAGTAGGGAATAGAGACATGGTGAAGAGAGAAAGATTATAAAATTTACATCATAAATAAAAAGGGGAGGAGGGAAGGCAGAATGGAGTAAGAGAAGGGAAGTATATAGTATATATATGTGTGTATATATATGTGTGTGTGTGTGTATATATATATATATATACACACATACACACACACACAAACACACACACACACAGAGGAACAAAAAGAGTATATATAAACAATAATAGGGACCCAATTAGAGAAAAAGACCCACTTCAGCAATATGAACAACAAATGAGCTAAGATTTATATAGGTGGGATGGGAATAAGAGGGAAGAAGGAAAGAAGAAAGAAAGAAAGAAAGAAAGAAAGAAAGAAAGAAAGAAAGAAAGAAAGAAAGAAAGAAAGAAAGGAAGGAAGGAAGGAAGGAAGGAAGGAAGGAAGGAAGGAAGGAAGGAAGAAAGGAAGGAAGAAAGGAAGGAAGAAAGGAAGGAAGAAAGGAAGGAAGATTACAAGATGTCTAGAGGAAAGAGAAGTGACATTGAGAGGTTATAGGGAGAAGGCATACTAAGAGTGAAGAGTGAAAACCAGGCTAAGACAGGGAAAAATTAATCTTTAAAACAAACCAAAAAAGGGGAGTCAGGAGGAAAGCAAAATGGAGTAGGAGAAGGAAATGGTAAAATTTGAGATATGAAATTCAAAAATAGTGACTATCTAGAAATAAGACTGAAGAAATGCAATAACAACCACCTTATCCACAATTAATAAACAAATATTGATAGAGGTGGAGAGAGAATAAGGATGTTTTAAGAATGGGAAAAAGAATGTGAGATGACTAATGACAATTGAAAGTGGTTTTGAGAGACTGAAGCAAGGAGAAATAGTAAGAGTGCAGAATAGAAACAAGTCATGGATAAGGAGAAAGTAGAATTTAAAACAAAAATAAGAAGAGGAAGGAAGAATGTAAAATGGAGTAGGAGAAGGAAAGAGTAAAGTATGGAATTGGAAATGAACTATTATATAAAGCCTGGCGACATATTAGGCCCAAGCTTGAAGGATAAGAAATGAATGTTAAGCAGCTATGCAGGAGAGAATATAGCACCCTAATGTGCCTCTCTATCCTCTATGCTCTGCTGGGTTTAGTAGATCAGGGCCTGAGGAACTGTGTAGTGCATAATGTCTGGTGAAGGGCTCTTTCAGAGCTTTTTCTTCTTTCTCCTGCAGAAATGTACCCAGCAGGAAAGTACTGAGCCTAGTCTCGCTGATCTGCAGGGCCTGTAATCCCATAGATGGGGGGAGGGGACTCACCTGTCTGTGAGGGAATCTGACTGGATGCAACAAATCTCACACACTCAGCTCCTGCCTTCCAGACCTGAGCCTGCTGCTCCCTCACAGGAGGTTTGGCCTGAAATCTCCACTCTGAACAACCCTCTGTGCATGAGCTGTGCTGAGTCAAGTCCTACCATTCCTTCAGTGTACTTGAACCCTCTGAGTTTTTGGTTAGCAGAGACACTGCACTCATGCACACAGGTGCACACACAGATGTGGGAGACCCGGATCCCTGAAGAGTCTCAGATCTCACTTCAGCTGACCTTTTAAATGAGTTTCTGTGTGGCCTCCATGCTATAGCACCAGTCCCTCAGGGGGCCTATTCTTCACACCCTCCCATATTCTTCACACACTCCCCCTCCCCAAAAATCACACAATCTCTCATGGTCAGGGCTGGCCACCACCTTTCAGAGCCTCCAATAGTTTTAGATAAAGTTTCTCTCTGAATCTTTCCCAGATGATGTTGGGAAGAGACCAGCAGCTATATTATAGCACAGGGTGGTAGCAGAGTGCTAACCCTGCTCCCTCCAGAGATCTTCAGCCTCAGGCAGGCCTGCTCCTGCCATGGTGTTTCTCAGCACACACCACCTAGGCCTTCTCTCTCCATTTCTGGTAGCTTGTGGTTACTGAGCTGATCTGCCCCCCAACCCAATTCCATGCAACCAGAAGTGCTGTACTGGGCTGGGCAACTGTGGCAACCCCACTTAGAGTGCCTAGGCCACCGGCTCCCGGGTGCCCAGCAGGTGGCCCAATTTTTTCCCACTGCCACACACTCCTCAAGCTCTTGTCCATGTACATACTCATTCACAGATATTCTCACTTACTCTTCGCTCTGTGTTTTCACTGTGAGTCCAGTTTGGATCTGGGAGAAAGCAGATGGAGTTGCCAACTACCATGCTGCCAGGATCTCCTAGATTTTTTTAAGTAATTAAAGTGTAAAATATAAGACCTGGAGTCCAGGCTCAGCAGAACCGTCTTACAGAAATCAACTGTGCAGTCCCAGAGCCTCCAGGGTTTCCTAAGAGTTTGAGGTTAAGAATCATCTGCACCTTCAAAAAGGTGGAGTCAAAGTGGCAGAAAATGATCTACACATGTGTTTGCCCTGGACTGAGGGCATTCCCAGGATGCAGGAAAGTCAGTGCTAAACCTAGGAGAGTCCAAGCAAATGGAGACTGTCATCCTATGCACACTCTGCTTCCCCTGAAGTCCATGAGTATGTGTGGTCCACAGAGCCATGTCAGCTTCGAGTGCCAGGCCTCCTGTTCACAGCCCTGATCCTTCACCCTCAGTAACAGCCTTCCGTCATGGACACCAACTAGGACTCTGTTCGCCCCGGGCTTCAGGATGACAACAGGGAAGAGAGATGGTCACTGGAGTCAGAAGAACTAGGTGAAACGTCAGCTCCAGCAGTGACCAGGAAGAGCTAGTGGCAACACACTAAGTGCTCCAAACTTTACAACTTCATGAGCCTAAGTGAGGTCGTGTGTGCTGACCTGCTTATTACACTATCACAGGTCAGAAAACAAAAATACAATAAGCTGTATCTTCAAGACTGAGTGAATAAGAAAAGGGCCTTTGTGTCACAGGAAAATGAACCTCAGTTTATTGCTGAATCATTCTTAGTAGCAGAAATAGTTATACAACTGTAATACTAAAGAGCATGTAACTGCTAGTCACCCATGATCACCATAAACACTAACAACTGTTGATCTGCCTCAGCCAACGCCAAACATACAGGGTGAGGTTGTATTCTGGCCTTTGTTCCTATAGTTTTCTCTCTCCGACATTGCAGCTCAGCTGGTTGCAAGCTGAAACCCATCCTTTGATCCTTGAGCTCTGCCAAGCCTCATGAGGGTGAGGCCTTACTGGAAAGAAGGGTTGGTGTAGGGTTTCTGTAGTTCTGCCCTGCCAGATTTTTCTAATCCTTCAGACTCCCTGCACCAGCATTCAGAACTGCTGTGTGTGGGACTGTGCTGGGCAGTTTCAGAAAATTTTCTTGTGCACACATATTCTTCCCATGAAGAGAATCCAAAGGAGATTCTTCCTAAGGTAGAGAACTTCATCTACGCTTTTGTGAACTCTCCGTTGTGCTCCGCCCACCACCTGAGTGTGCTGGCTGATGAGAGTTTCCATTCAAGGAAATCAGAATTGTGGAAAAATATAAATCCCAGTTGTTTTGTTCCCCTCGTGACCTCCCTGAGCATGCACGGAAAATAAGTCAAGGCAGCAGAGCTTGCCATTGGTTCTTCATTACAGAGAGGAGCCTCGAGGCGCTTCCTCCCAGAGATGGTCAGGCCACAAATTGTCACAACTGGGAGTGTGGCTAAGGACTGGAAAGTAGAGGCCTTGGGTAGAAGGCAGACATGGCTCTGGAAGGCGATTCATGTCTCACACAATTTCAATGATCTGTTCTTTCTTGGCATCTGTTTCCAGAGCTCCCCTCGGGGCTTGTCTCAGTAGAACATAGAGGAGACTTCAGAAGATCAGCTCAAATTGGCTGCAGACCACATCTCCACTCCAGAGGTCCCTGTGGAGTCAGAGGTCACTTGCAGAAGTCCCTGGGACAGCAGCAGTGTGGTGGGTTAGGGCAGGGTTATGGGCGGGCTTATTGAGCCCATGCCATCCCAACTCCCAGAGTTTTGCCTTAACCTGTTTTGTATTGGCAAGCCTTTGGAAAAAAGAGTGTTCTCTGGGCCTGTGTGGGAGGGGGAAAGAACTGCCTTGCATTTCTAAAGCAAAGAAGTAGAAACATGAGTGAAACTCTTAAGACTCTGATCTCAGTAGAACCAAGAATTTTCCAATATTAAATGGGTTAATTTACAAAGGTTTTTAGCTGTTTATCATTAAAAGGGCAGAACCACCTGCTAGTAACAGTAGAAAGCAAACTCCTGCATTGTTGAGGAGGCTAGACTAGCCTTAGCATCACCTAAGACAGGAACATAAGAACTGATCATGAGAAATGCAAGGACCTGCAAAGACAGCACACAGCAGGGCTCGAGCCCATGGAGGTCACTGTGAATTCCATCCTTCCTTTGCTCTCACGCGCTGCTGTTTCTGCTGCTAAAAATGGGAAGCCACACCTGGATCAACATATCTCTCAGGTAAATTGCAGGGTCCTTGGGATCTAAGTCCTCTAAAACAGTCACATGACATTAACCTTGAAATGTAGGCTTGTTTGCAAGGATGGGTGAGCAAAGTGAAAGAAAGGAATACGAGGTACAAAGAATCTTAGATTGTATAAAAACCACAACACTCTTTAATTTCTCCACCATTTTCTTCCATCTTACTGGGCCAGTGAGAGCTTTCCTGCTGTCCTGACCTTCCAGGCACAGTGCGAGTGCTGCTCTCACAGTGAGTCAGCTGTTTCTGTGTTTGCGCCTCCACCCTGCTGCTCCTTGTGTTTTCTATTATCTTCAGAAAGTTAGAGAGCAGATCCAGGATAATGTTGAATCTCACCTACCTGGGAGTCTGTAATATGATGAGGTCATCTTGGATCTATGTATGTCTCCACTTTGCAAGTTCAAGAACTTAATTTTATTAGTATCCTAAGTTTGATTATTCTGAAGGCTGATTCATAAATCACACTCATTAAATTTGATAAAGTGAATACTAATTCAGTAATTTATAATTTATTAATACATAATGTGAAGCACTATAACTCTGAATGAAATCTGTATCAGGATCATGGTGGACAGATGCAATATTCAAAATATTTATCAGCCTGAAAGGCATGGGCATCAATTAATTGAATGGTGCCACAATCCATTATAGTAGATGCCAGTTGATTTGCTATTTTAGGTTATATTAGGGAGATGTCAACCTTGAAATGGGGGCAAGAGTTAACATTTGAGTAACTCTACTACCTGCCAGACACTATCGTAATATTTTAAAATTAATTGTGGTCATGTTTGCATATATCTGTGAATATGCAAAAAAATTGAATGGTACCCTTTAAAGGAATGAATGGTATAGTAGGTGAATTATCTCAATAAAACTTTTATTAAAGATTAAAAATGGCAGAGTAGATTTAAATGGACTCACTGTATGTTGCCCATTAACTGGCTCACTGTGTATATTATTACCAGACGGGGACCAGGCCCAGAGCAGGTCTGTGCTGGGCCTGCTAATAGTGTGTGGATTCTTGAATTCCTGTAGGAATGATTTCACAGTAAAAATCCAGGTGATTTTGAGAGTATGTTTATTAATGTTCAGGACAATAAAACAAAGGAAGGGTTAGGGTAAAGGAAGCAATGGGAGAGAGAAAGCCAGAAAACAAGGGGGGACTTGAAGGCAGGTTGAGGGGGTAAGCCTGGGACACGCTGTAGCTGCCTGCTGCTCTCCTGGTTACAAGTCTCATGGGGACCCTTAGAATTTAGGAGAAAGGCAGCAGAGATGTAAGTCATGGGCATGTTCTAGCAAGAGCATGTCATGGGTCCTTTGTCTTGAGGCCTTTTATCTTTTATTTTGACTGGCCAGATCCTAGGGGAGATTTCAGTAGAGGATCTTAACAGAATATTCATTAGTTTTTCAGGTGTGCCTTTCAATAGGCTAATTTATCAGAAATGTGTGTGTAAATGGCTCAGGGGTTATTTAATGGTTAGTTTTATTTTCAAAGAATGTCATCAAGAACATCATTGCTATGGAACTGGTACAAGGTTGGTCTGTCCCAGGACAGTCTGGAGTGTGTAAACTATTTGCTCCTAAGTGTCCTTCGTTAGGGGAGGTAGAACCTTATGATTTATTAGCTGGCTGTAAATTGCTCAAATCATTTGGCCTTATTTAATTATTTTTCTCAGTTTTCTTTATTCTACTTGTCAAGGAATTTCCCTAGCTTCTTACTATTCTGCCTCATACTCCTCCCCACTCCCTTAGAGAATTCTATCCCTAAAATCTTTTACAGTTGAGGAGGGAGGGTGGTATGTGTTCAGTGACTGCTTCCTGCTGACAAAGACTGTGGTTTCTGCCTGCAGTGGGGTATGGAAGTCTGCCCCTGCCTGGTCTAAGGGAGATGAGGGAATGGGATCTGAGGCTGCAACAGAGAGACCATTGGGTGATTTGTCTAAAGTAGGGATGGGCTGGATTTCCCTAAGTGTCATCATCTTGACATGGAATTGTTGTATCCTAAAGGTGACAAATTTGACAAGAAGGTTAGTGGAGTGGAGGACGTGGGACTTTGTCTGATAAGGGTTAAATCCAACAGGGACAGAAAAATTCCTTTCTTAAGGGAGGAACCTGAGCATATCAACAGACTGGTAGAAAGTCTCAGAAAGATGAGAAAGACAATTATATTAAGGCCTAGACATAACATTAGTTATCTGTAACAGATTCTTGTTTCTTGAAGGGAAGCTTGAGATCCTCAATGGGTTTACCAGAATAGGTCTCAGGTTGTGTTTCCTCTGGGGACTCACAAAATACAAGTTAATTTTGAGATAAATGAATCCAGTTGGGTACCCCTGTGAGCTTTACTGCAGTTGGGGTGCTTATAGGACTTGTGCAGTCCCTTCCATTTGGATTGTAGCTGGGACTCAGGACAGTTGTCCCTTAGGTTTTTAAACAGACCTTGTCTCCTGGTTTAACTTGTTTGTGTTGGTGTCTTTATTGGGGAGCAGGTAGAATTTTGTTTCCATATTCCTGTAATGCTTTTTCTACCTGTCCTCATCCATTAGCAAGTCATCAAATATGAGAAAAGGCCTGCCATAGGTGAGTTCACAGGGGCTAACTTGTAAATTTTCTTTAGGTGCAGCTGTCATTCTCATGTGACTTGTGGGTAACATCAATACCAACACTTTGGTTGACATAGCCTGGCTAGAGTCCTTTTTAGAACATGATTAGCTCTTTCTGCCTTACCTGAGGACTGATGGCTCCATGATGAGTGTGAGAAATAGTTGATTTCTAAAGCTTGAGTCAGCTGCTGTGTAAACTTCACTACAAAAGAGGGTTCATTGACCCTCTGTAAGTTTCTTGTTAGTTCAAACCTAGGTAAAATTTCCTTTAGTAATTACCTGGCTACCTCAGTAGCTTTTTCTGTTCTGGTAGGAAAGGTTTTGATCCATCCTATGAAATTATCTACAAATACTAGCAAATATTTAAATTCAGAGTTAGGGGACATCTTAGTAAAACCAATTTGCCAGTCATCCCCAGGGTGTGTGCCTGGTGTTTTTTGTTTTTGTTTTTGTTTGTTTTACTTTGACAGAGAGGAAGGGAGAGAGAAAGAGATGGAGAGAAACATCAATGTGTGGTTGTCTCTTATGTACCTCCTATTGGGGACCTGACCTGTAACCCAGGCATGTGCCCTGACTGGGAATTGAACTGGCAACCATTTGGTTCACTCAATCCACTGAGCTACACCAGCCCGAGGTGTTCCTGGTGTTATACTAATGTAAGGAGGGGAGGAGGAGAGAGGTAATTCTGGGGTTTACTTTGGAGCAGAGCACACACCCTTGGGTCACTTCCTTTACAGTGTTTAAGGCCCTTGTGCTATGAATAGCTGGGAGGCAAGGGTGGTAAGGGTGTCTCTCCCCAAGTGAGTGTCATCGTGGAGCATTTTGATGTATTTCCATTTTAAGATCAGAAGTGATAAAAGTTTGTTATTCTTTGACACCTAGCCTGCTGGGTTTCTAGAGAATCCATCCTCTAAAGCCCAAAAGACCTCCTCTGTGATGTAGGAGGGGCCTTCTGGGGGATGAGGGAGGTTAGGGAACAGAGCTGACTCTAGGGTGATTGATGAAGACCTGTTCTGTATCTTAGCTGCCCTATTGGCCAATCTATTGTCTTTGATTATGTCTGTGTTTCCCTCTTGGTGGCCCTGGCAGTGTGTACTGCCACTTGCTGGGAGAGTGTTACTTACAGCTGTCAGGAGTTCTGAAATGTCTTTGAGGTGTTTTATGGGGGAATTTATTTCTATTAGATGTTTTTTTTTTTTTTCCTTCCAAACAGCAGGATGGGCATGTAATATTAGAAATCCAGATTTTGAGTCAGTAGAGATGCTAACCCAGAGGCTTTTCCCTAATTGTAAAGCCCTAGTGAGTGCTATGAGTTCAGCATTTTCGGCTGAAGTAATAGGGGGCAGGGGCTCTGCCTCTATTGTTTCCTGAAGACTGACAGTGGTATATCCTGCCTGTCTGACCCCATCTGGTACAGACTGCTGCCATCCATAAACCATTCTGCTTCAGGGTTAGGCAGAGGTTCATCTTCTAGGTCAGGCCTGCTTGACCTAGAATATGCTTGTTCGATAGTTTCTATGCATTGGTGTGTGGCCTGGGTTTCTGCATTTGTTGGTACGAGAGTGGTAGGTCTGAGAGTTTGACGGACTTTCAGGGTTAATTTAGGAGAGTCTAGGAAGAGAGCCTGATATTTACTTAGCTTTCCCCTGTGAACCTTTGATGTCCTTTCATTTCTAGCACAGCTTGTGTTTGATGGGGGGTTCGTACTGCTAGTGGCTTCCGTAGGACACATTCATTGGCCTCTCCTACCAGGAGAGCAGTGGCTGCTGGGACTCGTAAACAATGTGGCCAGCCAGCCGCTATAGTGTCTAATTGTTTTTGAAAAGTAAGCTACTGGCCTTGGAGTCAGGCTAATTTCTGGGTGAGGACTAGTGCTATTTCTTGTCTTTCTGCTGTGTATAGAGTAAATGGTTTTTATAGATTTGGTAGCCCTAAGGGGGTGCTAACTTCTCACCCTCAGAGGGTGGGAGGTCCTCTGTGTAGTTTGACTGTTAACTCCCCTGAAGCACGGTGGCACTCAGGCTTCCCGTCTGTAGGCCCTTTGTTATCTCCTTTTAAAGCCTCACACAGAGAGTTAGCAATCAGCCCAAAACCTGGTATCCAGACAACAGAAGCCAGTTATTCCTAAAATTCCCCAAAGTTATTATTTACTTTGTGGGCCCCCAAGAGTCAGTATGGCCTGTTTTCTTTGGGGCAACAGGGTCCCAGATCCTGGGGTTAAATACCCTAGGTATTAGACCCGATGAGAGGTTATTTGAGCCTGCTTGAAAGAGACTTTATATCCTTCATCTGTGAGGAATTTGAAAACCAAAATGGAATTTTTAGCTGAATCCTGTTTGTTGGTGCTAGAAATTAATATGTCACCCATCAACCTATTATAGAAGGGTACCATTGGTTAATTGGAGTTCTCTTAATTCCTTGGTTAAAGCATTTCCAAACAAATGGGACTGTCCCTAAAGCCCTGAGGAATTTGCAAGTTTTCTTAGTTTGAGGTTAGTCTATTCAAATGAGAACAATTACTGGCAGTCGGGATGAAGGGGTGTGCAGAAAAAGGCATCCGTCCTTGAAATCAAATGCAGTAAAATATTTGGCTTCTCCTGGGATTTAAGATAGTGTAGGGGTTTGGAACTATAGGATGTACCAGAATTATAGCCTCATGTACTGCTCTCAGGTCTTGTACAAACCAGTATTCTCCACTTGGTGTTTGTGCTGGGAGAACTACATGGGGACTGGCAGAGCCTGAGAAGCTTTAAGTATTTTTCAATGGGAGATTCAACCCCTTTTAAGGCCTCAGGTTTTGGAAGGTATTGTCTTTTGTTAGGGTAGGGTACCCCTGGTTTTGGAGGTATCTTGACAGTGATATGTTTGTTTCCCTGCCTGGTATTCTAATTTCCTGTACCTCGGGGTTGACTTGGATGAGGACAGATGCTGGAATATTACTAACTTCTGGTTCAGGGTGAGAAGTTAGGTTGGCCACCAGGCACAACAATGAGCGTTCATTATTTTCTATGGCTGACGCTCCTAGGGTTATGGTAGTTCCTAGACTAGACAAGATGTCCCTCCCTAATAAGGAGATGGGGCATCCTGATACTATAAGAAAGGCATGAGTGAAAGTGAGATTCCTGAGGCTGCAGCCAATGTTTTGAGTGAAATCGTAGTGTTCAGGACACCTATTTACCCCAGTGATCAAACAGGTTTTAGAAGAAAGAGGCCCTGATGAATGAGTCAGAGCAGAGCAATCAGCCCTTATGTCTAATAAAAATGTGATAGGCTCACTTGCCACGTCAAGGGTCGCCCAGCGCTCCTCTGGTGTGATGCTCAGATGGTCAGTGGGAGTGGTAGGAGGCCTCAGGCACTGCCAATTCTCAGGTATTTTGACCATCACTGGTTTGGAGACACTAGGCTTCCTTCAGAGCCTAGGACACTTGCTTTTCCAATGGCCTTCTCTCTTGCAGAGGTCCTGGCCGTAGCAACCCTGAGTCTGGTGTGGGCACTCCTTCTTTATGTGTCCTTTTTGTCCATAGGAATAGCATTGCCCCTTTCAGGTCCATTGTAGTCCAGGGGCTGGCTGGCCCTGAGGTGGCGTAAGACTTAAAGCTACAGCTAACACAAAAGCCTTTGCTTCCATCGGTGTCATTTTGCTCTTCTTCTGCCCTGCCTCGGTTGTTAAAAATACTGAAAGCTATCTCTACCAGTTGTTCAGGGGGTGTCTGGGATCCCAAGGCTAGTTTTTATAACTTTCTCCTGATGTCTGGGGCTGTCTGCTGGATAAAGTACACCCCCGAAAGTGCTTGGTGCTCGGCAGGTTGAGGATGATGTTTGTGGATTTTCACAAAGCTTCTGTTAATCACCCCTGAATAATAAAAAAAAAAAAAACTGGGGTTTTTATCCTTTTTTTTAGTAACCTCTTTTATTTTGCCATAATTAACAGGATTAATGGTACATTTTTCATCTCTTCTATGAGACAAGTAACCTGATGGGTATGGCAGTCCCTTGCTTCTCATCCTCTGTCCCAGTTTGATAGACCCAGTTAGCGTCCTGGTCTGGAATGGCGTCTCCCTCTGGTGGATACATGTGATGCTGCATGACAACCAGCTAGTTCATTAGCATAAGCTCTGGTGGCTCCTATGATGTGCTGCTTTTCATCTGCTGTAGGGCAGTGGGAGAAAACAATCTGTAAATCACTCCAGGTCAGGTCATAAGTCAGTGTTACATGATTAAAACCCTCTGTGAATTTGCTAGGGTCTTCAGAAAACTGACAGAGTTTTTCTTTGCAAAGGGCCAGGTCAGACATAGAGAATGGAACATGGACCTGAATAATTCCTTCACCAGGATCCTCCTTTGCTACTTCCCCCAGAGGTAACATGTTAGGGCTTGGATGATATTTTGTTTCGTTTCTTGTAGTGACCAGACCAAGATCAGGGGCAGATGCTGCAGTGGGGGAGGGGTATACAGATGTGGCTGCACTTTGGGAGACAAAGCGGGCTGGGTAGCAGGCTGCTCCACCCTCAGTGTGGGTTCCTTTTGATCCCCTAGGGAAAGGGGCCAGCATCTTGCCAGGGCTGTAAGGAAGGTGTCCTCTAATTCATCTGATGTTGTGGCAACACACACCTTACAAGACTTTTCTTATATCTCTATCTTGATAAAGGGTCATAAACAACTGAATATAAGGTATTTCACTCCATTTGCTTTTACTTTAAAAAAAAAAAAAACTACATTAAAATGACCATTTCACTTCACCATCTGTCTATGTGCTTTCCCTTTTCTTTCTTATTTCTTTTTTCCCATTTCAATTTCCCTTATTGAGTTTCCTTCTCCAATGTCCTTCCACCTTGTAATATATATATCCTTTTTTTATACTTTCTCACCTTTTTCGCTTCCTCAATTCTTTCTCTTTTTGCTTTCTCCTTCTACACAGTCCTTCTTAAATTTACCCAATCCCTCTGTGATTTATGTGAACCCTCTGTGATGTACACAAACCTACAACCTGCCTGGTCCCTTTACTTTGCTTCTTTTTAAGTCATTGAGAACTAACCAACTTTAGAACAACCTACTTTCAATTCTGTTTCCTTACATCTTTTATTACCAAAACCAGATACTTTTCCCAACTTACTTAGAATTTTTAATTCTTAGAAACCTTAATTTTTTAGTTACAGCTAGAAGTAATTAGCATTCTTAAGACTGATACCTTTATGAACACATTTTATAAATTCTAGAAATAGGTTATTTTCATTGGCAAATATACTTACCTTTTTTAAGAGGCATAACAGAGATAACATAAATCTTTTTTTGTAAAACCAGACAAAACAAACATATATCCTATGTTAATAACTTTAAAAGATATTAATTAAACCTAAACTACCTATTTGAATTGTTGGTGATTATGGTATTTCTTTAGTGTGCTCCAAAGTGAACTGTTTAATTGTTTAGTGTCCTTGACAACTTTAGGAAGGCTGGAGAAGATGGGGGGAGATATCTAGCTTGGGCAACTTCAGCCTCTTGAACATAAGTGCCGTTTTTTCTTTTCACATTGAGATGAGGCAATCACGCCTACTTGCACAGGATTTAGGAGCGGCATGAATTCCCCTATTGTCTCCAGGACCTCTGTACTTTCAGGCCTCTAGCAAGAGGATTTAGAGTGTTTAAAAAGGCTCATTTTTTTTTTTAATTTTCCTTCAATTACTTCAGCCTTGTTTACATTTCTAATTACCTCGTAGGAAGACTTATTGAGACCCTCAATGGAAACTTCAAAGTCTGTGAATGAGTTTTGGGAACAAAGAAAGTCTCAACCCCAGTTCAAGGAATTATATATGTAGTGTCCCAAAGAGTTGTTTAAACAGGAGAAAGAGGGAGAATGCTTTATGGAGGACCAGGAGATATAATATGACTAGAGAATTGTGCTGTGGACATGTTTACCTTGTGCCCTGAGGGTGGCCTTCCCAAAGACCAGGACGTTAGTCAGATGCTGCGGGGATGGATTTGCCCCACTCAGACAGGGGACTCAGCTCCACAGTGTGAGAGAGAGAGAGATACAAAGACAACACACATTTGACCTGTGAATGTGTTTACCCGTGTCCTGAGGGTATCCTTACTGATGACCAGAACATTGGTCATTATCCAGGGAGGGAATTACCCCACTCAGACGAGGGATTCAACTCCATGCCGGCCAAACAAGAAGGGAAATGGTTGCTTTAGATGTTTGGGGTGATCAGGTCCTGACTCACCAGACCCTGTCACCCAGGTAACATCTGGGGAAGGTCATGTGCATGGGTAACTCCATGTCTAGAGGGCAGACCAAAAGAAAAAAATCATTGCTCAAATATATGCTGTATGAAGCCTCTCAAACCTCATTGAGACTTTTCCTGCATTACCAGTCTTTGTATTCAAATTAGGTTTGTAATGCTAATTATATTTTATATGACCGAGGGGAAAATAATAATCATAACTAAAACTGTGGATTTGTCTATTTTTCTTATTGTCTCATCAGATTTTGCTTCACCACTTTGCAATTCTGGTGCATAACATTTAGGATTGCCATCTCTTTTTGGTAGATTGCCCTCTTACCATTATAAAGGGCAGAAAAATAGGTTTACAGTTGTTTGTATGGGAAATAATATAATACAATAATTAATAAACTCTGTGAAATCTTTCCTACACAAAGTCAAGAACCCACAGACTACCAGCAGGCCTGAGGCAGACCTGCTCTGGGCCCAGTTCCCATCTGGTAACCATTTGGCACCCAATGTGGGGCCAAAAGTCATTTTTGCTTCCTCACTCTCTTTCTAACTCATCTTTCCTGTCACTCGTCATCATTGGTATGGGGGATACCTACCTGTCAGCTGTGGAATAAACCCTTCAACAAAACTTTTTGTACACTTTTACTGAGCCAAGCCTATTTCAGATAAGAAACAAGACAATCTGAGCTTCAGGCCTATTAATTACCAGATTATACAAAAGAGTACAGGACCTAGACTCTTAGCCAAGCAGTGACCTATGTACTCTTGGACTTTCCAGAGTAGAAATTATAAACAGAATCTTCCCTTCTCAGTATATTCACTTGTGGCCAGAAGAACACAACGAGAGTCAGCATGAGTACTACAGGGAAAGTAAGTACAGTTTTCTTTATGTCATGTCACAGTTGTGTCAACTTGGATGCTTGTCTATCTAATAACACCTCATCTTCCAACTCGTCTCTGCACTCCTAAAGGGGAGACTGTCTTAATCTTAGCTCCTCTCCTCCTTTTCTTTTACTATCTTTGTGTGTTTTACCTTTCCTCGGTTGTTTTAGTCCTTTAATAAGCGATATATCAAGCCCTATATCAAACTTTCAGAGTTAAGGATACATCTCCTCCTTCAAAGATTCCACAGAGAGAGAGAGTAATTATAGAAGAGTGTGCAAGTGTGTTCTACAGCAATGCCCTGGAGAACTTGTTGCTGGTGCCCCCACCTCTACCCCCAGGTGTAACTAAGTCAGTAAGTTTAAGGGTAGGGCTCAATACCCTGCATTTCTGACAAGTGAGCAAATATTGACATCACTAGTCTGGGACCAGACTTCTAGCACTGTGGCAGACTCCGGTCAGCAGAGTCCACCTGTTGTGGCTGAAAGAGAAAATAAATGCACAGGAGACAGCAATCCTGTGGAGAAAAGGGGGAATGGCATGACTACTCTCTCAACAGGAGAGTGCTCCGACCCTTGCCTAGACAGGCTTTTATTGTTTTTCTCGGGGCTTATACCAGAGAAAAATTTAGTATCAATCACTAAAGAATATCATCTACATTTTAGGTACAATCAAGGAAATTAAAATAACATGTAAAGAGAAATGGCGATGAGCTGCTTTAGTTCTGTCCTTGGGAGAATTCACACAGGCTTTGGAAATTACCTTGAAGATAGACAATATACATTTGTTGTTTTAGACCAAAGTGATGGAGTTTTAGCAAGAACAAGCCATAACAGTCTGTATGCATTTTCTAGGCCTGATTCCCACGGGGAAACTCGGTTTGAAGGTCTGGCTCCTGCCCACCACTTCACTTCTGTAGATTTTCCATGCAGAACTGAGTCACGTTTGCCAGATTGAAACAAACCGGTCCTCTACACAGCACCACTGCTTTGCCATAATGCTCTGCTGATTTTGCTAAGACTTCAAAAACATTTTTGTCAAACCAGCAGTGGAAGACAGGTACAGAATTTGTCCTCTAAAAATGAAGTGCCTTATATTACTAAAAAAAGAGAGTGTGCAGGGGTACTAAAGGAGAGAGAGAGAAGTGCTCCTAAACTGGTTAGCCTTTCCAGAGAAGGGAACACTTAGCGTAAGGGAGAAACATAGGAGAAAGAAAAATATCCCACATGAGAATCTCCAGAGTGAAGTCAGAGACCAGATGTGAACAGAAATAAGGCTGGAGAGACTGATATGAAGAACATAATGGAGAGTCTTATAGACCATGTCAACAAATACTGGTAAAAAATTGGTAGCCATGTCATTTTTAGGTAGGGGAATAGCATGGTCAGGATTATAGTTCAGATGGCAATGATATAGAGAATGGATCTGAAGGTGATGGACCCAAGCCAGGTAAAAGGCAAGGTGAGGACCTGGACCACACAGTAGCAGCAAAAGTGGAGAAGAGGGGATAGATTCTAGAAAGTTTTAGATTGTAACCAGGTAAAAATTAAGGCTACTTCCCAGGTTTCTTTCTTGGGTGAATGGATTAGTTACATGCCACTCACTGGAATAGAGAGTGTGGGCTGTGGGGCAGATTGTGAGTTATGTCCACCACTGCAGGAAGGGGTGGGGATAGGAGGAAGAAATAATGATGTGTTCATGTGTTGAGTTTAAGATGCCTGAGGACTTTCTAATAGCAGATGAATAAATGAGTCTAAAACTTAGAGAGACAAGTCTGTCCACAGATACAAATTGTCAAAGTCATCTACATAAAGGTAATAGTGAAATCTATAAAAATATATAGACGGGGGTTGGGTAAGAATAGTATGGGAAATGTAGAAGCTAAAGAACTTACAAGTATGACACATGGACATGAACTAAAGGGGGTGAATGTGGGTGAGAGGGGGTGGGCAGGGTGGAGCGGAGTGAAGGGGGAAAATGGGACAACTGTAATAGCATAATCAATAAACTATATTAAAAAAATAAGTGGTCTCCTCTGAGACCACATAGGAAGAAAATTTATAGTGAGAACAGTGGTGGGCTGAAATCAGAACCCCTAAGAACTCTCTTGCCACCAACAACGTCTCCAACCTGAGCCTGCCTGTCACCACCATTTGATGAATTGCTACAACTGGATAGATGTTCTCCATTTCCTGCTCCATAGCATATCCCTCCAGCCCCAGACTGATTCTTTCTCACACCTAGGATCACAAATAGCCCTCACACCGCAATTCCATTCCTACCCTGAAGCAGCCACTGTACAACTTCATTCATGGCAAGATCAAAAGTATAACATCTATCCTCTTGATTGTGTAGCATTATGTAAATATAATTAATATTGCAAAACTAATTTGAATGAAGAGACTGATAGTACAAGGAAAGTTGGACTGGGGTCCAAGAGGCTACACACAGAATCTATTTAAGCAATGACTTTTTTTCCCTTTTGGTTTGAGTGTGGAAGAACTGGGCTTGACTTTCTAAAATCATTAACACAAGAATTCATCTCCCAAGCCTAAGCAGTTTCTCTTTCTTCCCCATATTCTCTTTCCTAGGTTATCAAATGCAGAGCAGCCATACTCTGGAAGCCTAATGCACCATTTTCCATTGAGGAGGTAGAAGTGGCCCCACCAAAGGCAAAGGAGGTTCGCATAAAGGTAAAAAAAAAAAGTTTTTTCACACCAAAAATCAAATTCAGAAAGAAAACTGCATGCTCTTCTATTTCCTCTTCATGAAACACTTCCATTTGTCTTTTAATCCAGCCAAAGAAAACACTAGGGAAGTATGGCACAGGCTAAATGCCCAAAGGATACTTCCTCACAGCTGTAGTACTAAATACTAATTAAAAGATGTTTCTACCCTAAACCATACTTTAATCTGTACTTTTTAAATTTATTACATTCTTCATGATATTTAAGTTATCTTGAAATGTGATACATGAAAAATTGTTTGACTATAGATAAATCAAGCCTAAATCCTAGAAAGTCAGGCTAGGAATACATGTTATTTTATAGATGAGAAAATTAAAAATCCACTGAGGTGTTGTGACTGGTCACACAGCTAAGTAGAGTAAGAACAATTTGCCACAACCTTGGTTACCCATTTGGAAGCACCTGGGACCTTTGAAAAATGCTGATAACTGGATCCCACACCTGGGCCTTCTAAATTTGTGATTTAATTGCTCTGGGGTGCAATATGATCATGAGAGTTTTTAAATCTCCCCCAGGTGATTCTAACATGGACCACCAGACCAGAACACTGTTCACCTGATTTCTAGTTCAGGGTCCTTTCATTGTTCTTATTTAATTTTAATAATGATGAATAACTACTGCTTGCAATAGACTACAAAGAGACAGTCATTTTCTACATTAGCTTACCTGTGCAATCCATGTCCTCTTCTCAGAGTCTTCTCAGCCTGCATCCCACACAGAGTGCACAGAAGGCTGCTTGGCTATCTGCATTTGTTCCTCCACACAGGGTCCCCACTCATGCAGCCAGATTGAGACACTGACTCAAAGGTATACAACCACTATCTGACAAGCTACAAAAGTGAATCTCTCACCCCTGAATTTTAACAAGATACAGAACCTTAGTAGAACAGGAAATGGTGGGCACTGAAGAGGCTGGGTGGAAAAGAGCCGCTAGCCATATTTAACTATACGATCATGAGAAACAAGGAAAAGCATGTCTTTGGAAAACTCAGCTATGCACATGATGGATCAGAGTACTGAGATGAAGACAAAGTCTACTTGATGGATTTCTAGATCCATGAGGTCTGGCTGCTCTTCCTACAATTGAGTTTTAGGCAATTTTATAGTATTCTTTCAATAATCCCTCTTTTACGTAAGCAAATTTCAAAAAATTTCAGTTCTCTTTTATCCTCACCCAAGGACATTTTTTTTCATTGCTTTTAAAGAGACAGGAAGGGAGAGAGGAAAGGAGAGAGAGAAACATCAGTGTAAGAGAGAAGCATTGATTAATTGGTCCGGGACTGAATCCTGGACAGGGGGATTGAACATGTGAGATTGAGCAACCAGGAATCGCTCACGCCCAGACCAGGGATTGAATCCACAACCAAGGCATGTGCCCTGACTAGAATCTAACTTCTGACCTTTGCAAGATGACACACAACCAACTGAGCCACACCAATCAAGGCAGATGTCGGCGTTTGTTAACCACTGCTCTAGAGTGCCTTCATTTTAAACTGTCTGGCCAACTTACAATAAACATGGAATTACAGCTTGTACCAATAACACAACTATAAAGCCCTTGTGTAAAATAAATTAAGGCTTCAATTATAATAGGAAATAGTAACGTCTTTTTTCCTCCCATGTTCCATTTCCTTCATTACTATATTTGGTCTTTCTCTTCCACACTCCCACCCACAAGCTCCAATGAAGTACAAAGTAAGATCTTTGATGTCACACTGTGGTTTTACAATTGTCTCTTCTGAACTCATTCTGACATTCCCAGTAAGTTTTAAAATCATTATTTTATTCTGGAATTAACTAATGAAAAATATTGCATTGCTTTAAACGAATTATTGGAACTTATCTAGAAATAAAACTAAGAAATAAATGCATTAATATTAACATGGCATATCCAACTAGCAAAAAGATTTAAAATATTACCAATTCTAAAATACCTCTAGCTAAGACAGAGAAAACTGTATTACTCTTTGCTTTCCATACAGATTGTGGCCACAGGGCTCTGTGGTACAGAGATGAAAATGTTGGAGAGTAATACCCATTACCCCATCATTCTGGGCCATGAAGGGGCTGGAATAGTCGAGAGTGTGGGAGAAGGAGTGAGCACCATGAAAACAGGTATGAATTGACACCTAGAGTTAGGAAATAGCAGCAACTTAGAACTTGCATCAGGAAAATACAAGATAAGGTGAAATAAAAGGTGAAATTTTGCACAGGAAAAGGAATAATTATACATAATATAAAAATACTAAATGTATTGCCATATTTTTTGGAGCATAAGACACACCTAGGTTTTAGAGGAGGAAAGTAGGGGGAAAATTTAAAGTAAAAAATGTGGTAAAATATTTAATAACATAAATAACATAATATTTCACCAATGTAAATGTAAACAGAACACGACAGCAACATTAACAGTCATTATTCCTCCCAAATTGGGGGTGGGGGGAGGGTGCGTCTCATAGTCTGAAAAATATGGTACATCCTTCACATTTATATTTTGATATTAATAAGAACAAGAAATAGAATGTATGAAACAGAATCTGAAAGTGTAAATGAGACAAAAATTTACCAAAAAAGAGGTAAACTATTGAAATGAAGCATATGATAAATAGGTAAACACACAATTGGAACCAACTAGAGAAGGAGCCTAGAACTGGGTCAAATATGCATATAGGAATTAAATGCAGGGTTAGGTTTGCCTTTCAAGCTTGAGGAGGAAAACATGATTATTCAATAATGGACATTGAAACAAGAGGATAGTCATCTAAAAAAAGTTAAGTTGCTATTGCATTCTTTATACTAAAAAACAATGTTATATGAATCCAAAAATTAAATGTGGGAAGTGAAACTGTAGAAGTGCTATAAAAATCCATAAGAGAACATTATTTTATTTCACAGAATGGAAGAATTTTCCAATAGTTTATTTTTCATTGTATTTTTTCCATTACTATTAATCACCATTGTACCCTCTTCCACCTCTATCCACCTCCCTCCCCCTGCAATCACCATACTATTGTTCGTGTCCACTATTATTTTTCTTTCCTGCTCAATCCTTCCACCTTCCCCACAACAACCCTTGCCAGAGCCATAAGCCTGCTCTCTATCTCTGAGTCCATCTCTGTTTTGCTTGTTAGTTCAGTTTGTTCATTCAAGTCCACATATGAGTGAGACCGTATGGTATTTGTCTTTGACTGGCTTACTTCACCTAGCATGATATTCTCCAGTCCCATCTGTGTTGTCACAAAGGGTAGAGTTTTCTTCTTTTTTACAGTTGAGTAGTATATTCCATTGTGTAAATATACCACAACTATTTTATCCACTCGTCTATTGATGAACATTTGGACTGCTTCTAAATCTTGCCTATTGTAAGTAATGCTGCAATGAACATAGGGGTGCATATATTCTTTTGAATTATGTTTCTGGTTTCTTCAGATAAATTCCCTGAAGTAGAATCACTGGGTCATAAGACAGTTTCACCTTTAATTTTTTGAGGTATCTCCATACTGGTTTCCACAGTGGCTGCACCAGTCTGCATTCCCACCAACAGTACAAAAGGGATATACTTTCTCCCCACCCTCACCAGCACTTGTTTGTTGATTTATTGATGATAGAAGGGAAGGAAATTTTAATCAATAAAAAACCCAGAAGATGTAAATAATATATAAATTTGACAACATAGAAAGTTTTTAAAGTTCTGTATTTTATAAAAAATACCCTCCCAAAATCAACAAACAAATGACAATAGGCACATTTTTTATATATATAAAAATTTTCTTAAAAACAATTTGAAAAAAAAAAAAACAACCCAGCAGAATAATGGGCAAAGAAATTATACATCTAGTTTGGAGGGAAAAAATATATGCAAATGCTTTTCAGCATGCATAAATGTGCCCAACCTCAAACATATGAAATCAATAAAAAATTTAAGTATAATGGTAAAACACTATTTACCTAACAGATTAGAAAAGATCTAAAAGTTTGGTAATATATAAGGTTGACAAGAGTATAGGCAACCAACTCTTTCATACCTTATTATTTTGAAAGTAAATTTGCACAACTTTAAATTTGTCAATATGTGACATCACTTATATGTACCTATTTTGGACCCAATACTTCCAATTTTAAAAAGTTATTACATAGGTATATACCCATGTTTTAGCTTTTTATTACTGATGTAAAAAATAATCGCTGCAAAGTTAGCAGCTTTGAACAAAACAAATATCTCAGTTCTGTATGTCAGAAGTCTGGTGGGATTTTACTACATTCTCTGCGTAGGGTCTCACAAGGTCAAAATCAAGATTTTGGCCACCTGGGTTCTTATCTGGAGACACTGGAGGACTGAATTCCTTGAGGTTATAGGACTGACGAGCTGTTAGCTGGGTTAGCACTCAGCTCCTTGGAGCTGCTCACATTAGTTTCTGCATGGCCCCTTCACCCACTTCCAGCCTCAAAGCAACAATAACACATCAAAACCTTCCCGTGCTTCGAATTGCTTTGTCTTCCCATTCTGTTCCCCTCTTGTCTCCTGCCAAGGGCTCATTTGATTGCATTGGGTCAGCCTCAGTAATTCAGGATACTCCCTATTTTAATGTCAATTGATTAGTAACTTTAATTACAACTGCAAAACCCCTTCTTCCATGTAACATATTCACAGGCATGATAACATATTCCATTTCTGAGGGTTAAGATGGGACCATTTTAGAATTTCTGCATACCATAGACCACATATGCACAAAACATTCATGCATTCTTATTTCTCATGTCAGGAAAAAATTTAAGACAGTAAATATGAACACCTATATGCCAAAAAAAATGGAAAAATCTAGATAAAATGGATAAATTCCTAGAAACACAATCCTCCAAAACTAAATCAGAGAGAATCAGAGAATCTGAATAGACAGATTACAACTAATGAAATTGAAGCAGTAATCAAAAAACTCCCAACAAACAAAAGCCCTAGACCACGTGGTTTCACAAGTGAATTTTACCAAATATTCTTAAAACTAACACCTCTCCTTCTCAAACTATTCCAAAAAATTCAAGAGGAAGATCCCCAAGCTCATTTTACAAGGCCCACATTATTCTAATTCCAAACCAGATAAAACACTACAAAGAAAAGAAATTATAAGCCAATACCCCTGATGAATATAGATGCTAAAATCCTCAACAAATATTAGCAAACCTAATACAACAATGCATCAAAAAGATGATACACCATGATCAAAAGGAATTTATTACAGTATGCAAGTTTGGTACAATATTCACAAACCAATAAGCATGATACAACACAAAAACAAAATGAAGGGTAAAAACCATATGATCATATCAATGATGCAGAAAAAGCATTCGATAAAATCCAGCATCCATTTATGATTAAAGCTCTCAACAAAATGGCAATAGCAGCAACATACCTCAATGTAATAAAGACCATATATGACAAACTGACTGCCAACATCTATTCAATGGGCAAAAAATACAAGTGTTCTGCTTAAGATCAAGAGCAAAACAGAATGCCTGCTTTCACTGCTTTTATTCACAGAACATTGGAAGTCTTAGCAACAGCGATCAGACAAGAAGAAAAAAAGCACCCAGTTTGAAAAGGAAGAAGTAAAACTGTCATTTTTTGAAGATGACAGGATACTGTATATAGAGAAACCTAAAGATTCTACTAGATAACCCTAAAGAAACTACTAGTACTGATAAATAAATTCAATAAAGTAGAATGATATAAAATCAATATGCAGAAATCAGATGCATTTTCATATGCCAATAATGAACTAACAGAAAGGGAAATTATGAAAACAATCCCATTCATAATTGCTTCAAAAATAATAAAATATCTAAGGATAAATTTAACCAAGGATGTGAAAGACCTCTACTTGGAAAATTACGATACTGAGAAAGGTATTGAAGCAGACACAAATAAGTAGAAACATATACCATGTTCATGGTCAGGAAAAATTAGTATCATTAAAATGTCCATACTATCCAAAGCAATCTATAGATTCAACACAATTCCTATCAAGATACTAATGACATATTTCCAGAACTGAAAAAAAAATCCCCCAAATTTATCTGAAACCACAAAAGATCCTACATAGCAAGAACAATCTTTAGAAAGAAGAATAAAGCCAGAGATATTGCCTAATATCAAACTATACTATAAGGCCATAGTAGTCAAAACACCATGGCACTGGCATAAAAACAGACATATAGATCAATGAAACAGAAAAAGAGCCCAAAAATAAACCCACAATTTATAGTAAATTAATATTTCATAGAGGAGGCAAAAACATACAATAAGCAAAAGATAGTTTATTCAATAAGTGGTGTTGGGAAAATTGGACAAATACATGCAGAAAAATGAAACTAGACTACCTTCTTATGTCACATACAAGAATAAATTCAAAATGTATTAAAGTCTTAAATGTTAGACTCAAAACCATAAAAATCCCAGAAGCAAACATAAGCAGTAAAATCTCGGACATTTTTTGTAGCAATATTTTTTTCTGATACATCTCCTCAGACAAAGAAAACAAAAGATAAAATAAACAAATGGGACTACATCACACCTAAAAGTTTTGCACAGGAAAGCAAACCATCAACAAAATGAAAAGACAACCCACTGAAAGGGAGAACATATTTTTCAATACATCTGATAAAGGGTTAATATTTAAAATATTTAAAGAACTTATAAAAATCAACACTAAACAAACAATCAAATTAAGATATGGGCAAAGGACCTCAATAGACACTCCTTCAGAGAACATATAGATGGCCAATAGACATTATGAAACGATGCTCAATATCACTAATCATCAGGAAAATGCAAATTAAAACCACAATGAGATACCATCTCACACCTGTCAAAATGGTCATCATTAATAAATCAACAAAAAAGTTTTGGCAAGGATGTGGCAAAGAGGGAACCCTTGTGAATCATTGGTACAGATTGGTGCAGCCACTGTGGAAAGCAGTATGGAGGTAGCTCAAAAAATTAAAATTGGATCTGCCTTATGACCCAGCAATTCCACTGCTGGAAATTTATCTGAAGAAACCAAAATCATAATTCAAAAGGATATATGTACCCTATGTTCATTGCAGCATTATTTACAATACCCAAGATTTGGAAGTAGCCCAAGTGTCCATCAGTAAATGAGTGTATAAAATAGCTATGGCACATTTACACAATGGAATATTACTCAGTCATAATAAAGAAGATAATTCTACTATTTGTGACAACATGGATGGACATGGAGGACATTATGCAAAGTAAAATATGCTAAGCCAGTCAGAGAAAGACAAATACCATATTATTTCACTCATATGTGAACTTGAATGAGCAAACTGAACTAACAAGTAAAATAGAGTCAGACTCATAGAGAGCAGGCTGACAGCTCTGAGGGGTAAGGGGATGGAGGTAAGGAGCAAATAAGAAAAAGAATTAATGGACATGGACAACAGCGTGGTAACTGGGAGGGTGTGGTGGTGTAAGAGGGTATGGAAAGATAACGTGATGGAAAATGAAATGTTAAAAAAATTAGTGAAGAAAAAGATAGGAAATAACATAAATGTCTATAAATGTCCAGGAGACCAGGTAAATTAATTAAGATATATCTATAAAACAGGATATTACATAACTATTAAACGAAATGAAAGCGTGCTACATGTACTAAAACAAGAAATCTCCAGGATATGTTGTTAAATAAAATACCAAGGCCTACTACAGGGTAAATAGAATGCTAGCCTTTATATTGTTGAAGGAGTTACATCTCTGAAAGATACTATCGACTGAGAACAGTAATTGTCTCTAGGGTGGGGGAAAGGAGGACTGGAGACTAGGGGGCTAATATTCATGTTTGTGTAGTTCAGTTGTTACCATATGCCTACATTACTTTTTTCAAATATATTTTATTGATTATGCTATTACAGTTGTCCCATTTTTTTTACCCCTTCATTTCCCTCTGTCCTGTAACTCCCCTCCCACCATCATTCCCCCACCTTAATTCATGTCCATAGGTCATAAATTTAAGTTATTTGGCTTCTTCATTCCCCACAGTATTCTTAACCTCCCCCTGTCTATTTTCTACCTACCATTTATGTTTCTTATTCCCTGTGCCTTTTCCCCCATTCTACCTCCTTCCCATCCCAGCTGATAACCCTCCATGTGATCTCTATTTCTATTAATCTATTCCTGTTCTAGTTGTTTGTTTATTTCATTTTTTGTTTTTGGTTTTGTTCCTTTAGGTTCAGTTATTGATATTTGTGAGTTTATTGACATTGTACTGTTCATAATTTTTAAATTCTTCTTTTTCTTAGATAAGTCTCTTTAACATTTCATACAGTAAGGGCTGAGTGATGATGATCTCCTTTAACTTGACCTTATCTGGAAAGCACTTTATCTGCCCTTCCATTCTAAATGATAGCTTTGTGGGATAGAGCAATCTTGGATGCAGGTCCTTGTCTCTCATGACTTGGAATACTTCTTTCCAGTCCCTTCTTGCCTGCAAGATTTCTTTTAAGAAACCAGCTGATATTCTAGTGGGAACTCCTTTGTAGGTAACTGTCTCCTTTTTTCTTGCTGCTTTTAAGATTCTAGCCTTATCTTTAATCTTGGGCAATGTAATTATGATGTGTCTTGGTGTATGCTTCCTTGAGTCCAACTTGTTTGTGACCCTCTGAGCTTCTGGACTTCCTGGAAGTCTATTTCCCTTGCCAGATTAGGGAAGTTCTCCTTCATTGTTTTTTTAAATAAGTTTTCAATTTCTTGTTCTTCCTCTTCTCTTTGTGGCACCCCTATGATCCAGATGTTGGAACATTTAAAGTTGTCCTGGAGGTTTCTAAACCTCTCCTTATTTTTTTGAATTCTTATTTCTTCATTCTGTTCTGTTTGAATATTTACTTCTTCTTTCTGTTCCAAATCATTGGTTTGAGTCCCAGTTTCCTTCCCATCACTGTTGGCTCCTTGTACATTTTCCTTTATTTCACCTTTCATACCCTTCATTTTTTTCTCTAATTTTTTACTATACTCAACCCTTTCTGTGAACATCCTGATTACCTGTGTTTTGAACTGTCCAGCTGGTAGCTTGACTATCTCTTCATTGCTTAGTTGTGTTTTTCTCTGGAGCTTTGATCTGTTCTTTCATTTGGGTCATAATATTTGTCTCAGAACACCTGTGATGTAATAAGGGGTGGAGCCTTAGGTATTTGCCAGTGCTGGGCAACCTACATATGTACACTACAGCACTGTATGGGGGGTGGTCCAAGAGGGAAGAATTCTGCTTGCTCAGTTCTCTGCCAATGTTCAGTCACTTCCTCTTCTACCCATAAGCAAATTGGGCCCTTCTGGTGCTGATTCCAGGGGTAGTGGATTTGTGTACATTCTAGGACCCTGTGGGTTTTTCCAATGAACTGTAGTTTCTCCCGCCACCACAGTTCCCACTGGTTTTTTCAGTTAGAGGTTTTGAGACTTTATTTCCCCATGCTGAAACCCTGGATTGTGCTGTCTGTCTCACTCCCCAGTTGTTCCTCCCACTTTATTCTCACACAAATGTGGGACCACCTGCTTCACCAGCCACTGCTTTGCTGTGAGTCCTCTCTGCCCAGCTGATCATTTCCACTCCTCCTACCAGTCTGGATGAATGTTTCTTCTTAACTCCATGGTTGTTGGACTTCCATACAATTCAATTTCTGGCAGTTCTGTTTTTTTGTGTTTTTAAATTTGTTGTTGTCCTTCTTTTGGTTGTGTAAGGAAGCAAAGTGTATCTACCTACACCTCCATCTTGGCTGGAAGTTTCTACATTACTTTCTAAAAACTAAAAATAAATTTTAAATGAACCTAAATTCTACAAAGGTTTTTAACTAGAAATATGAAATAAATTGCTCTAGTTTACAGTGATAGACAGTGGGGCAGTCACACTCTATCACAGGCTTTGAACACTTGGCTATTGTAAATTGTGCTGCTATGAACATTGGGTTGCATAGGTTCTTTTGAATTGGTGTTTTGGGATTCCTAGGGTATGATCCCAGCAGTACAACTGCTGAGTAGAAGTGCAGTTCCATTTTTAGTTCTCTGAAGAAACTTCATACTGTTTTCTGTGGCTACACCAGTGGCTATACCAGTCTGCATTTCCAATAGTGTACTAGGGTTCCCTTTTCTCCACAACCTCACCAATACTTGTTGTTTCTTGATTTGGTTATGATGACCATTCTGACCGGTGTGAAATGGTATCTCATTGTGGTTTTAATTTGCATCTCTCTGATGGCTAGTGATGTTGAACATCCTTTCATATATCTCTGGGCCTTCAGGATGTCCTCCTTGGAGAAATGTCTGTTCAGATCCTTTGCCCATTTATTAATTGCATTGTTGTCTTCCTGGAGTGGAGTCATGTGAGTTCTTTATATATTTTGGAGATCAAACCCTTTTCTGAGGTATCATTTGAAAATTTATTTTTCCATACAGTTGGTTCCCTTTTCATGTTGCTGATGTTCTCTTTAGCCATGCAGAAGCTTTTTATTTTGATGAAGTCCCATTTGTTTATTCTTTCCTTTATGTCCCTTGCTCTAGGAGATATGTCAGTGAAAATATTGCTTCATGGAATATCTGAGATTTCCCTCCCAATGTTCTCCTCCAGGACTTTTATGGTGTCATGACTTATAGTTAAATCTTTTATCCATCTTGAGTTTATTTTTGTGTCTGTTGTAAGTTGGTGGTTGAGTTTCACTTTTTTTGCATGTAGCTGTACAAATCTCTCAACACAATATGTTGAAGAGGTTATTTTTACTCCATTTTATGCTTCTGCCCTCTTTGTCAAATATTAATTGACCATAGAGACTTGGGTTTATTTCTGGACTCTCTATTCTGTTCCATTGATCTATATGTCTGTTCTTATGTGAGTACAAGACAGTTTAATTACAGTGTTCTTGTAATACAGTTTGATATCAGGTATTGTGATCCCTCCTACTTTGTTCTTCTTTCTCAAAATTGGTTCAGCTATTCAGGGTCATTAGTAGTTCCATATAAATTTTTCAAAATTTGTTCTATATCTGTGAAATGTGTCATTGGTATTTTAATAGGGATTGCTTTGAATCTATAAATTGCTTTGGGTAGTATTGACGTTTTGATGATGTTAATTCTTCCAATCCATGAACACTGTACATGCTTCCATTTATTTGTATCTTCCTTAATTTCTTTCTTCAGTGTTGTGTAGTTTTCTGAGTATAGGTCTTTTACCCCCCTGGTTAGTTTTATTCCTAAGTACCTTATTTTTCTTGTTGCTATAGCAAATGGGATTTTTTTCCTGATATTTCATTGTTGGTGTACAAAAATGCCTTTGATTCCTGAATATTGACCTTGTATCCCGCTGTTTTGCCAAATTCACTTACTAGGTCAAGTAATTTTTTGGTGGAGTGTATAGGATTTTCTGTGTACACTATCATGTTATCTGCAAACAATGACAGTTTTGCTTCCTACTTTCCAATCTGGATGTATTTTATTTCTTTTTCTTGTCTGATTGCTTTGGCTAGGACTTCCAATACTATGTTGAATAGAAATGGTGAAAGTGGACATCTTTGTCTTGCTCCCGATCTTAGTGGGAATGCTTTCAGTTTTTTCCCATTGAGTATGATGTTGGCTGTAGGTCTCTCATATATGGCCTTAATTATGTTGAGGAATGCTCCCTGTACTCCCACTTTGCTAAGTGTTTTTATCATAAATGGGTTTTGTACTTTATCAAATGCTTTTTCTGCATCTATTGATATGACCATGTGATTTTTGTCTTTCCTTTTGTTTATGTGATGTATTACATTTGTTGATTTGCTAATATTGTACCATCCTTGCATCCCTGGGATGATTTCCACTTGATCATGGTGCATAATCTTTTTGATGTATTGCTGGATGTGGTTTGCCAATACTTTGTTGAGGATTTTAGCAGCAAAATCCTTTGTTCATCAGCAATATTTGCCTGTAGTTTTCTTTCTTTGTTTGTTGTGTCTTTGTCTAGTTTTGGGATTAGGATGATGCTGGCTTCATAAAAAGATTTTGGGAGTCTTCTCCTTTTTGGATTTTTTTTAATAGTCTGGAATAATAGGGCTTAGCTCTTCCTTAACTATTTTATAAAATTCTCCAGTCAAGTGTAGGGATTTTGTATGCTGGGAGTTTTTTGATTACTGCCTCAATTTCATCAGCTGTTGTTGATCTGTTTGGGCTTTCTGCTCATTCTTCATCAGTTTTGGAAGATTATATTTTTCTAGAAATTTGTCTATTTCACCTAGGTTTTCAAATTTCTTAGTATATAATTCTTCATAGTAATTTCTTACAATCCTTTGTATTTCTGTGGTATCAGTTGTGATCTACTCTCTTTCATTTCTGATTGTGTTTATTTGGGTCTTCTCTCTTTTTTTGTAATGAGCCTGCTTAATGGCTTGTTGATTTTGTTTATCTTTTCAAAGAACCAGCTCCTGGATTTATTGATCCTTAGAATTGTGCTTTTAGTCTTTATGTTGTTTAATTCTACTCTGACCTTGGTTATTTCTTTCCTTCTACTTGCTGTGGGCTATCTTTGTTGTTGTTCTTCAAGTTCTACTAGGCATAGGGTTAGGCTGTTTATTTGAAATGTTTCTGTCTTTTTTAGGTAGGCCTGTATCAGCATGAACTTCCCTCTCAGGACTGCCTTCACTGTGTCCCATAAGTTTTGAACTGTTGTGAGTTCATTTTAATTTGTTTCCAGAAACTTTTTGATTTCTTCCCTAATTTTATTCTTGACCCACTCATTGTTTAATAGCATGCTGTTTGATCTCCATGATTTTGAGTGTTTTGGGGGTTTTTTCCTTAAAGTTGGTTTCTAGTTTCAGTCCCTTGTGGTCAGAGAAAATGCTTGATATGATTTCGATTTTCTTCAATTTGTTGAGGCTTGTTTTGTGTCCTATCATGTGGTCTATCTTTAAAAATGTCCCATGTGCATTTGAAAAGAATGTGTATTTAGCTTCTTTAGGATGAAAGGCTCTCTATAGATATATCAGTTAAGTCTATTTCATCTAGGGCATTGTTTAATGCCACAATATCTTTGTTGATATTTTGTTTGGAAGGTCTATCCATTTTTGACAGTGGAGTGTTAAAATCCCCTACTATAATTGTGTTGCTGTCAATATCTTTCTTGAAGTCCTCCAGGATTTTCTTTATGTATTTGGGTGCTCCTATGTTGGGTGCATATATATTTACAATGTTTATGTCTTCTTGGTGGATCCTTCTCTTGAATATTATTAAGTGACCTTCTGTGTCTCTCTTCATGGACATTTTTTGAAGTCTGTTTTGTCTGATATGAATATTGCTACCCTGGCTTTTTTTCCCTGTCCATTTGCTTGGCAAATTTGTTTCTAGCCCTTCATTTTCAGTCTGTGTAGGTCTTTTGTTCTGAGGTGGATCTCTTGTAGGCAGCATATATGTAGGTCATGTTTTCTTATCCATTCAGCTACTCTATGTCTTTTGATTGGAGCATTTAATCCATTTACATTTAAAGTTATTATTGATAGGTACTTATACATTGCCATTTTAGTGCCTTTGTACCTTTATCCCTCTCTCTTACATTCTTTTTCTTTCTTTTCTTAAAGCAGTCCCTTTATCATATCTTACAGAACTGGTTTGGTGGAGGTGTATTCTTTTAGCCTTCTTTTGTCTGGGAAACTCCTTGTTTTGCCTTCTATTTTAATTGAGAGCCTTGCTAGACAGAGTAGCCTTGGTTGGAGGTCTTTGTTTTTCATTACTTGGAATATTTCTTGCCATTCCCTTCTGGATTTTAGCAATTCCATTGAGAAATCAGATGCTAGTCTTATCTGGGCTCCCTTGTTTTTTATTTCCTGTTTCTTCCTTGCTGCCTTTAAGATTCTCTTTTTGTCTTGGAATGTTGCCATTATAATTATCATGTGTCTTGCTGTGGGCCTCTTTGGGTTCCTCTTGATTGGGACCCTCTCTGCCTCCTGGACTTGTGTGACTTTTTCTCTCATCAAATTAGGGAAGTTTTCCATCATTGTTCCACTTGTTCAAGCAGGTTTTATATCCCTTGCTCTTCTTCTCCTTGTGGTATCCCTACTATACAGATATTCTTATGTTTCACGTTGTCCTTCATTTCTCTTTGAACTCAATATCTGATAGTTGACTTGCCTCTATTTCATTGAGCATTCTTTCTGAGGATTCTTCCTTTCCTTTTATTTGGGGTTTATTTGTCTTCCCTTTGTTTATGAGACTCTTCTTGGTAACCTCTGTTTTCTAAATTGATCTGTTCTGACTCTCTGGGTTTGTGGTGTGAACTTCTATGGTAGAAGACCTGTGAGATTCAATGGTGCTCTCCCCTTGACCTCCTGAACCTGATGCTCTTGTGATGCCATTTATGTTGGCTCTCCATATTTGGGTTTTGATTGTCATTAGGTCCTTTTTTGGTAGATCCTTCCCTCCAGCTGGTTGAGTAAGGGTCACTCTGCCCACCACATCTTATACGCTGTTGTCTCTTTACTTTAAAAGATAACATGTCATTAAATGATTTTTTTCTCTCAGGTGATAAAGTTATCACACTCTTTCTACCACAGTGTGGAGAATGTGACTCTTGCCTTAATTCTGAGGACAATTGTTGTATGCAAATGAAGTAAGTTTTCTAATATTTTCTTTTTGAAAAATTAATTCAATGTCCTTGGAAGGAGTCTAAGTTTTCTAATTCAAACTACAAATTTTTGTTTGTTTTTTTGTTCTATAAAAGACAGTCATACACTCACCTGATGTCTGACGGTACCAGTAGGTTTACCTGCAAGGGAAAACCAATATACCACTTTGCAAATACAAGCACCTTCTCTGAATACACGGTAATAAGAGAAATCTCAGTTGCCAAGATTGATAAAGTTGCTCCTCTGGAGAAAGTATGCCTAATTAGCTGTGGTTTTTCCACTGGGTATGGTGCTGCAATCAATACTGCCAAGGTGAGAAGCATTTATACCATTTATACATGAAATTCTTTGGATATGTTTTTGAAATTCCTTGTGTATCTGGACCATATCTGATCATACAAGCTGAGGAAGGCTCACAAACCTGCCTTTGAACATCCTTGAATCTACTCATCTTATAACCTCTGCAAAGTCTTTTCCATTCTCTTTTGGTCAATAGTAAATGACAAATTATGTTTGAATGCCATTCACAAGTTGAGACATCAGGAATTCCTGGGAGTTAAACATAATACATTTACAAAATGACTATGTGTCCTTCCACATTTCAGTTCAGTGTAGGGATTCAGCAGCTAACAAAACTCAGTGACCCTCTATTCTATTGTATAATTAATCAGGTGGTGATTAGTACTCATAAAAAAAGAATAACAAGACCAACTGACAAAAAAGGTGGTGATGCTATGTAGAACAGACTGATCAAGCAATGCCCCTATGACTGAGTGGATTACTGTTATACTTCTGTTCTGGAACATCACCTAGTCCTGCCCAGCTCCATTCTTTAATTGCCTATTGAATTTTAGTTCTTGATCTTTCCCAAATTCTATTAGTCCCAATACTATACACAGAGATAGGATGGAAGGGATTCAATTTAAATTAGTCTCATTTGAGACCCAATAAAAAAATAAGCCTTTGTACCAGACAACTGTACTTGAACAATTAAAAAATGTGAAAAAAATAAAATTAAATTAGTTTTTTTAAATAAGCCCTTGCCTTTATAAGATGTTCACAGGAAAAGAGAAAGAAAGAGTTGCAGGAAGATAGAGATGGTTTTAAAGAACTCAAAAATATTTGAAATTAAATAAATACTGTGCTAAATAAGTCTTAAGATTCAATGTAAGTTCATTAAACTGCTTCTACCCATGCTAATTCCTGGGTTGAAACTCTCTATTTGCAGGTAACTTTTTGCTCCTTTGGCAAAAAGTATCCCATATTTAGAAATACCTTGAGAAACTACAACTTTAGTTGTTTCATTTGAAAATATACTTTGCTTATGTATAAAATGGTGTACACAGAGTTGGTCTTTCCAAGTGAGTAAATGTGCATGTTCTCTTTGCTTGTTTTTATGCTTTTATGTGCTCAGGTAACCCCAGGCTCCACCTGTGCAGTGTTCGGCCTCGGAGGAGTTGGCCTGTCTGTGATCATGGGCTGTAAGGCGGCTGGAGCAGCCAGGATCATTGGGGTAGACATCAACAAAGGCAAATTTGAGAAGGCAAAGGAATTGGGTGCCACTGAGTGTATCAGCCCACAGGACTTCAAGAAACCCATCCAAGAAGTTTTAATTGATATGACAGGTGCTGGTGTGGAATTTTGCTTTGAGGTCATTGGAAATCCAGAAACAGTGGTATGTGACCCTGTGGAGTATAAATTACCAGTATTTCTAGCAATCATCACTGTAGATTTTAACTAAATGAAAATTCTAAAATTTCTTCCACATTCCTTTTTTTAATTTTCTTGTGCCCCTGACATCCCACTTGATACCCTCTGTCCACTCTTACAAACCTATTTATTACCCTAGACACTGAACTTCTTAAAAGGTTTCTTCTCCCTCTGTTCCATCATGCTATTCCTTCAAATAAGCATACAACCTCTAATTGGCAGGACAGAAAGGCTTTATAAAAAATTCTCACTGGATTATTTCATAACAAGAGGAAGCTCAGTAATTAATTTCCAGGCTAGAAGATTTAGACAAGATAAGGCCAATCTTGGATTAATGATCCTATAAAGCAATGAGCTTTGCACTTTCAGCAAAGTCTTTCAGGTTGGATCTGAGAAGTTTCCAAGGGAAATATTTACCATTCTTGATTAAATAGATTCATTTCAAAGATAAAGAAAAAAAGTGTCCTAACCACTGTGGCTCATTTTGTTGGGCATCTTCCCACAAAGCGAAAGATTGCTGGTTGGGTTCCTGGTCAGGGTATGTGCCTGGATTGTGGGTTCAGTCCCCAGTCAGAGGTGATGGATTGATGTTTCCCTCTCTTCCTTCCTCCCTTCCCCTGTCTTTGAACATAAAAAAAAATAAAATAATTTTAAAAAACATTAAAACTTTAACCAAAATATAAATAAATAATAAAGAGAAAGAGTTGTTGCTTTTCTGGCTAAACATGGTTTATATAAGAGAATATAAATGGAGAAGAATTTATTTCACAATTGTAGACATGCTTTCTTAGGGGATTTGTAGAAACAACATATTATTGGGTTGCATGGCTCTTTCTTCTAGTCAGCTATATGAGAACTCAAGAACTGAGTCCTCCAGTCTAGGTTCTTTCTTCAGTTTACAAATCTTTTCATTCCTCACTACACATAAATCTCCTCTTCTGTTAAAAGATATAGGAAAACTGGCCCTGGCTGGTGTAGCTCAGTGGATTGAGTGAGGGCTGCGAACCAAAGCATTGCAGGTTCGATTCCCAGTCAGGGCACATGCCTGGGTTGCAGGCCATGGCCCTCAGCAACCACACATTGATGTTTCTCTCTCTCTCTTTCTCCCTCCCTTCCCTCTCTAAAAATAAATAAATAAAATCTTAAAAAAAAGATATAGGAAAACCTTTCTCATGGTCTTTCCCACAGATAATCTGGTTCTGATAAATAGCCTTCATAAACAACTAATGGAAACATTAGTTTATTGCTTTGCTAATACATGATGATATACAAATATCCAATTGTACTTTCTGATATCTAAAATAACATGTCAACTGTAACCATCAGCATCAGTAATGGTTCTCATAAAAATTAGTAGCAGTAGTAGTAGTACCATGGGTACTTTTAGTATTTTCATTTTTTAATTTCTATCTATTGAATCTAAAATGCCAGATACTATATATATGTGGCAGTACATGATATCTTATTTATGTTTCTGCATATTTTTATATGAGAAATGTTATTTGAATGAGGACAGTGTAAACCAGAAAAGGTCACAGACCATTCAGGAGTCAAGCTGAGATTTAGACTGTGGTCTTCACCTCTGAAGTGCATGTCTTAACTCCTGTGTTGTTTTGCTTTGCTTTCCAACAGGCAGCTGCACTGGCCTCCTGCCATGAGAGCCGTGGGGTCTGTGTGATTGTTGGGCTCTTGAAGTATGGTGTCCAAGTCAACATCGATGGCTTCTTGTTCTTATCAGGACGTACTTTGAAAGGATCTGTTTTTGGAGGTATGGATGAAGCAGGGAAGAGTGGAAATCTGTGGGGGTTTGGAGGTGGGGTAATAGAGAAATGTGTCATAAATGCTTGAGAAGGCACATAAAGCAAGAGCTTTAGACTACAGTTTTTGTTTCAACACATAAATATCCAAGATAAGGGGGTGGATATTTTATGTCTACAGTTGCTTCTTGGTAAGATTTTTCTCATACAAAGGTAGAAAAGAGACTTTTAAAAACTGACTGGTGAAGAAACCGGTGTCCAAAATTTAATGCAAATTTAAAAATTGAAAAAGAATGGCAAATTTATGATCAATAACTATACTTCACTTAGGTTATAATACCTGCCAACTAGGGTTCTTTGTAGGACAGAAGTATATTGAACCATTAGTAGTCATTGTTTGACAATGTAAACCTCATGTGAAAGAAATGAATTGTCACTATACCAACTCAAAGATAGTGAACATAATGGATTCATAATTTTAAAAATACTACTGATAAAAAGACAAATGAGAATTCTTTTTCAAGAGAAAAAAATTTATAAAATACTTTGATTTTCCATGTTTTCAATTTGTGTTAGAAATATTTTTATAGACTTTAAAAATCTTATATTAAAAGTGTTTTGGGTGGGGCAGGGAGTGTGGTGAGGGGGAAAAGACAACTATACTTGAACAACAATAAAAAAAGGAAAAAAGTGTTTTTAAAAAGTTAAATAAATCTGCTTAGGATCCTTGGCTTATAAGCAAGTCATTTGATATTTCAGAAGAAATGTGTTTAGGCAGAGATTTTAGGCAATCTGAATTCTTGGGCAAAAGAGATGAGAATTTGGAGTTATAAGAATTATTTGAGCTAGTGAGCTAGCTGTGGTCTTCAAATTAGCTACATTTGAAAACCAGTTAGATACATTTTTACAGGTATAAAGAGTCTTGCCCTATTCATTTATAAAAAGTAGGTAGAAGACAGAAAAAAGTAATGATCCAGTCTAAACTATAATTTTCACTTCCCCCATCTGGGATAATTTGGCATGCCCATTGTTGTTTCCCTCTACTGTGTTTACAGACAGAAACTATTGGTTCCATATACATACACTCAGCCAAATTTTATAAAATAAGATCACCAATATTTCAAGTAATCCTCATAAAGAAACTATTTCACCCACCACTTAAACATTTGTGTAATGATCATTAAGTTGATTTCTTCCTCTGGTTCAATATTTTCAATTAAGGATAGCATTTCATGGATTTTGAACAGGCCTGCTAAACTTCCTACAATGTACATGATGAAGAATTTTCCCACCCAAAATGCTACTCGTGGTCTTGTTAAGAAACACTACCTAGCCTAGTCTGTGGTACTAGAGCCTTTCTTTTTAGATCATTTGGTTAAAATAAGAAACAAAAAACAAGTGAAAGTATTCCTTATATAGATATGAAAATGCTTTATCAGATGACCAATCAAAAGACAAAAACAGTCCTGACTGGTATGGCTTAGTGAGTTGGGCATCATCTTGTGACTGAAAGGCCACTGGTTCAATTCTCAGTCAGGGCACATGTCTGGGTTGCAGGCCAGGTCCCCAGTTGGGGGCATGCAAAAGGCAACCAATCGATTTTTCTTTCGCACATCAATGTTTCTCTCCCTGTTTCACCCTCCCTTTCCCTCTCTCTAAAAATAAATAAATAAAATATTTTTTAAAATAAACAAATAAACAAAGACAGTAGATCTTAAAATTTGTCATCACAAGAAAAAAAATATAACTATGTGTTGTGATGAATGTTAATTTAATAGTAATTATTTTATAATATATACATACATCAAATCATTGTTGTACAATGAAAACTAATACAATGATATTTCTAAACTTAGTTTAACAGTAATTATTTCCCAATATATACATACATCAAATTATTATGTTGTACAATTAAGATAATATAATCATATCACAATTTTTTAAAAAAGATAAAAACAAATAGAAAAATACACTAACCCTTCATGTCTTGACATATAGCATGTTAGAATTATTGATAACATATAACAGAAACCAACTTACATGCAAAATATATTCATTGGCATAGTTTTAGGTAATTTTGAGAATAATTGGGAAGACTGAATGTGACCCAGGCTGATACCAAGAAAAACAAATAACTGCCAAGATCCTGTTGCAGACTAAGCTGTTCAGGACACTGTTGTCCCCTTGCACAATTACAGCACACTCACCCTTTCTGGAAACAAGCAGGTCACCAATTCTGTGTGGTGACTCATTGGGTATGATGCTTAGCACAGTCCTAATATAAAAATAGAAGTTCATGAAAATTATGAAAACAGAAATTACAATGTTAAGCTTCTGTTCACTTAGCTGAGCCCATCTTTCCCTATGCAATTCTTACTTCCAGAAAGCACATTTTCCTCTTATCTTGTTTTATACACATTCTTTTTTCCAAAAGCTGTCACTGAGATCACTGCCATGGGGAAAATTCTTCTCTTCCCTTAAGATATTTGGCTCTTTTATGAAACTAGAGATCAAACACACACACAAATGCACACACTCACACACACAAATGCACACACTCACACACACACAATGTCCTTCTTCTAAACTTTGAATTGCTTCATTTTGTGGTTCCCAAGTCTTTGGCCTTTGTTATATGTTAGATATAGGTTTACAGCTCCCCAGACAGTGCAACCTGATGCCAAGAATATCTGAGACAAGGTCAGCAGTACACTTGCTTTAAGTAAATCTCTGTAGTAGCAAGGGTCTCAAGACTTTCAGGAGTTCAGCCTTCTATACAAGGTACACGGTTAGGACCAGCATTCTCCTGATGACTGAGAGACTTCCTCAGTCGAAGCCAATACCTCCAGCAGTTAACCTGTATGGCCTTCTTGGAGAGTGAGTCTCATGAATAGAATCTGTTGTTAATCTGTTTTATTTCCAGGCTGGAAAAGCAGAGACAACGTCTCTAAACTGGTTTCCGAATATATGGCAAAGAAGTTTAATTTGGATCCACTAATTACTCATAATCTGAATCTTGACAAAATCAATGAAGCAGTTGAATTAATGAAAACTGGAAAATGGTAAGTTCCTCCAATAATTTTGATGTGTGGGTTGGGTGAAGAGAAAGTGTGTGGGAGTCAGGGGTGGCAGGGGAAGGGAACATCATGGCTAGAGAAGCCACATACAGACAACAGAAGAAGGTTTCAGAAATTTGTAAAGCATCTCCTTCCCCTTTTTACTTTATTCCCAGCTTATAGAAAATGTAATCCTGAAAATATTTAAGTGTTCATCTACCCTTACCATTGGTATTTTATTCCCAATTTCACATTTTTATATGATGTATTAACTAGTGTTGTTAGCTCATAAAATTTTAGCTCAAGTTTAAGTTCATAGCTTATAAAGAGGTCATTGTTTTGTTCTATTTATTGTTTTGTTCAATTATCCCTAGAATTCCAAATTCTGACACCTATATTTGGCCCACAAACCAAACACCAGCCATAAATTGGACACTGGCATTCCCCACAATGGTATAAGCCTGCTTAAATATTCCTTACCCTTGAAGCTTCGTGTCATTTTTGAAAAAAAAATCTCTCAACTGATTTAATCTGCCCATTTTTTCACATAATATGAAGAGAAAGGAATCTAACTTACTTACTGGCTTACAAAGTAAAAATTTGAAATCCAAAATATAAATGTTGCTTTGGAAATGTTTTGACTTACTTCCCCTCACCCCCCTTTTTCTTTTCAGTATCCGCTGTGTCCTGCTACTTTAAGCACAATGTAATGAATGCAAGATCTGCAGGATATTTCACCAACTAAATTGCATTCTGCATAATTTCCATGATTTAGAAGAATTATCACACAATACTGTTGCTATTTTCTTGCCTCTTATGAATTTAGTAGTGGGCTGATGTCTGACTTCTGCTCTCACCACCTCATCAAAATTTGTCCCATGTGACCCAATCTCACCCAGGGACACCATCCCTTTTAGAGTTAGATCAAAGTTAATTTGAATCACTGAATTCCAAACACTTCAAACAACACAGTCACCCCCAAAATACTTCCATTTTCAGAGTTGTCTACCTCTGGGCCCATGTTTCTTTTCACACTATATTTCTCACCCCCATGATGATCTGCTTATTTCACACCAAAGAAACAAAACTCACCTATTCATGAGTTTATTGAACATTCAGTTTGCAGCAAGCTGATGGAAGTGGAGGTGGGGTCTTTATTACATCAACTTAAATAAATTCCAGTTAAGTATTAAGTATTTCGTTCTTAATATTACTCACCCCAGAAAAACTTTGACTGGTATTTCACCTTATATAACCTAGCCTGAAACCATCACTTATAATATATCTGTGGTACTCACCTCTTCTCTCATGGATCGCCCAAGGAACTTCAAATTGTTCTTTAATTGGTCAGGGCAATTTAGCTCTCAGCAGTTCATATTACCTGGCTTTATAATTAAGCCACCTGGAATTCAACAGAAAGAGAAAAGGGCTTGAGGGGAAGTCTTATTCATTGTTAGGATCTGTGGTTCCTGGGAGGCAGCTGTGGTTTTAAGTAGTAAAACTGGCTATTATTCCACTCTTCAAGGAAAGAGGGGATAGTTGCATAGTTTAGTATGAAGGTCTGTCACAGAGTCTTTTCTCCAAGAAGGGAATGAAAGAAAGACAAGATCCAGTAGTGATTTGTGGCATCCAATCCCTCTCTTCCCATGCCCCAACCCCTTTGCCCTAATCCCTTTTAATTCTCCTAGAATCTGGGGTAAGATTGAGCCCTCTTGGGATATAGCTTCTTTCCTATCCCCTTGAAATAGATAGAGTCCCTTTCTAACACTCTCCCCTAGTACACACGCCAGGAGCTCCCTTCCTATTTAAAGTCTCTTCTGCTGCAGCCTGGGCTTCCCTACATCTACAGCCACTGGATCAGACAGGGATCCCACAAGGAAAAGATGATTAACTTAAATTTCAACCAATAACTTATTTTTGCATCTGATGTGCTGTTTACTATTAACACTTTGTACAAAACAGTTGTCCTTAGGGCCTTTCCCCCTCCCACCTACAAATTTAAAAAATAGCTTGTACGTTGATTTAATTCTACCTGCTATCTGCATTAGAATCAGAGAAGGGGCCTGGATCCCTGTAGACTGCCACTACTGACTGCCTCCTCTCTAGTTCATTATAAAGAGTATTTTGACAAAGACAGAGGGCTCAGGATAGGGTATGCCCTATCAGGGTTGCTCCTGCCAACAAGGATGAAGCACTTTCCTTCTCCATCTTCCCAAGTCTGAGCTGGAATTTCCTTGCCCAACCCTGCTCTGCTCTTCTACTCCATGAGGGGCAGCCAGGGTGCGCTCCTACTCTGTCTGTCAAATTAACTTTACTAACAATGAGGACTTGGAGAAGTCTTCAGGTCTTTAGAGGTCTGAGTTTGCCCAAAAATGTTTTGCTGTAAACAGCATCTACACTCTGCTTCAATAAAGCCTAATTCTTTTTGATTGTTTATTTTTATTGTATTTTTCCGTGACCATTTGTCCCCCTTACACCCTCCTCCACCTCCACCCACCTTAAAGCCCAATTATTTAAGCTTCTTTGAATATCTCTTTGTGTTGTAGCTCATTGCAAAACTCCATTATCCAATCACAAAGACAGACTTTTTCTCCTTTCTGTTGATGCACAGCCAAAAACATTACACAAGTACCAGTAACTATCCACATCACTGAATACCCACTCATTGTTGTTTCTGGGCACATTTAAATGTCCTATTCCAGCCACAAACTGAAATCCTTCTTTTCTTCCTGGGCACTGTACTTCCCTGGATGGGCACTCACATGGGCAGTTTGTGGGTCTAGTCCCCAGACCCACAGTGGGAGCCCCACCACCAGGGAAAACCACAGTCCACATCTGTTGCCTGCATAATGAGAAACTAAGTATTTTCAGATTTCTACCGGCAAAAAAGAATAATTACATTCTGGGCTATCACTCAAACATTAATAAAACAAAGTATGTCCATATAATATAGAAGCCATCTATTTAACACATGGTGTACATCCTGATGCATGATTATAGCACTATTCATAGTTAATGTCCCCTGATAATGCACAAGTGATACCATCACCACCTGACTATTCACTAGAAAGCCTTCATATTGGTGTTGGCCCTAGCTGCTGAAAATGCTTTCATATCCTATACACAAACATGAACTTAACTTCCTATTAAATGTTGTAAGTTAACATTAGCAGTAAAAATTTTCATAGACCTACACTTTGATTTCAAAAGAACTGTATTTCTCCAACTTATTTCACTGTAACACCATTCATATGCCAGATGGCCAACTATTAGAATGACTGACAGGATCCTAAAGAAATTCACTAGCTTTTTCTTGCCTTCTTGATGAGTTAACTAATCACTTATTCATTCAAGAAACATTTGTTGGGAATTCTGGCCAAGATAGAGGCATAGGTACATATGCTTTGCTTCCTCACACAACCAAAAGAAGGACAACAACCAATTTAAAAACAAAAACAAAAAAGGAGCTCCTACCCTTGGTGACAGCATGGATGGAACTGGAGAGCATTATGCCAAGTGAAGTAAGCCAGGTGGTGAAAGACAAATACTACATGATCTTACCTATAAGTAGAACCTAATCAACAAAACAAACAAGCTAGCAAAATAGAACCAGAGACACTGAAATAAAGAACAAACTGACAGTAACCAGAGGGGAGGGAGATGGAGGATAACAGGGGAAAGAATGGAAAGTGTCATCAAGGAACATATATAAAGGAACCATGGACAAAGCCAAAGAGTGGAAGAATTGAGGGTAGGAGGTCAGAGAGCAGGGGAGAGTGGTGGAGAGAAAATAGAGACAACTGTACTTGAACAACAATAAAAAATAAATAAAATAATAAATACATAAAAACAAAAAGCAACCAGAACTGCAAAAAAAATCAAACTGTATGGAAGTCTGATAACCAATGAGTTAAAGAAAAAACTTTAATCCAGACCAGTAGGAGAAGCAGAGAGGACATATGGCAATGTGGTGGACTGAGTGGGCAAGGTGGCAGCTGGTAGACCAGGGTGATTGCACATTCATATTCAGAAAAGCTGGGAGGAACAACTGGGGAGAAAGACACACTGTGCAACCCAGGGTTCCAGCACGAGAAAATAGAGCTTCAAAACCTCTGCCAGTAAAAACCTGTGGGGTTGTGGCAGCGGGAGAGTTCCCAACCTCAAAGGAGAGTTCATTAGAGAAACTCATGGGGTCCTAGAACATACACAAACCCACCCACCTGCTGTAGTACCAGAATTTGCTTGCGGGTAGTGGGGGAAGTGACGGAAAGTGGGGTGAGAGTTCAGTAAGCAGCATTATTCCCTCTCTGACTCCACACCACATATAGTGCCACAATGCAGTGAAGTGGGTTGCCCCACCCTAGTGAATACCTAAGGCTGCACCCTTTACAACATAACAGGTACACAGAGACAAAGAAATATTGCCCAAATAAAAGAACAGATCAAAACTCCTTTAAAAGAACTGAGCAATGAGAAGATAGCTAACCTATCAGATGCAGAGTTCAAAACACTAGTAATCAGGATGCTCACAGAAATGACTATGGTCACAAAATAGAGGACAAACTGAAGGCTATGCAAAGTGAATTAATGAAAAATATACAGGGAGTCACCAGTGAAGGGAAGGAAACCGGAATTCGAATCAATGATTTGGAACAGTAGGAAGAATTAAACAGCCGACCAGAAAAGAATGAAGAAACAATAATTCAAAAATATGAGGAGAGGCTTAGGAACCTCTGGACAACTTTAAACATTCCAACATCCAAATCATTGGGATGCCAGAAGGAGAAGAGGAAGAGCAACAAATTGAAAAATTATTTGAACAAATAATGAAGGAGAACTTCCCCAATCTGGCAAAGGAAATAGACTTCCAGGAAGTCCAGGAAGCTCAGAGAGTCCCAAACAAGTTGGACTCAAAGAAGCACACACCAAGGCATACCATGATTAAATTACCCAAAATTATAGAAAAGGACAAAATCTTAAAAGTAGCAAGAGAAAAGGAGACAGTTACCTACAAAGGAGTTCCCATAAGAATATCAGCTGATTTCTCAAAAGAAACCTTGTGGGCAAGAAGGGGCTGGAAAGAAGTATTTAAAGTGATGAAAGGCAAGGACATACACCCAAGATTACTCTATCTGGCAAAGCTATCATTTAGAATGGAAGGAAAATAAACTGCTTCCCAGATAAGGTCAAGTTAAAGGAGTTCACCAAGCCCTTATTATATGAAATGTTAAAGGGACTTATCTAAGGAAAAGAAGGAGATTAAGACTATGAACTGTAAAATTACAACAAACTCACAACAACCAAATGAACCCCAAAAAATAAAAACTAAGCAAACAACTAGAATAGGAACAGAATCACAGAAATGGAGATCACAAGTAGGGTTATCAGCAGGGAAGTGGAGTAGGGAGAATGGGGGAAAAGGTGCAGGGAACAAGAAGCATAAATGGTACATACAAAATAGACAGGGGGAGGTTAAGGATAGTATAGAAAATATAAAAGCCAAAGAACTTAGATGTATGACCCATGGACATGAACTAAGGGGGGTGAGGGGGATGCAGATGGGAGGGGGTTGCAGGGCATAAGGGAATAAAGGGGGGGAAAGGGATAAATGTAATAGCATAATCAATGAAATACATTTTAAAAATAGAAATACTATCCTCAGTCAGAGACTTGCTGCAAATTGAACGAAAAATACATGAACAGGCACAACTTGACCCCTGGGGAGGGCCAGCTAGTGCTCTATTTGCATGATGGCTCAGGAAGCATCCTGGGAGTGATAATGACTAGACAAGTTGAGGCCAGTGGATTGATTCCAGGATAAGGAGAAATGGTATTTCTTTCTAGTCAAAAGTCAAAGTGCTCATGACTACTGGTAGAACATGACACATACAGCTCTTCATTAGGATATCTTCCAAGCAGTTACTCAACTTTTAAGTGTTTGTCCATGTTTGCCATGAATACCTTCATGACCACAAAGTAAAAGACATTTGTTTTTGTAAAGTGTGCTTTTTCCTGTATCCTAGGTTTTTCCCATGGTATTTTGAGAGCTTGAGAGTCAGATATAGACCAAGAGATAACACACAAAGCAGGAAGAGAAGACTTGAAGAATGACCTTCTGGCCATTTTCAAATGATAAATCATACACAGTAACTTACCTGCTAAAAGATAGATTAAAACCACCCCAACTTACATTCTGCAACAAACATGGGATGTTTGTGTAATTTTAAAAAACAATTAAAATTTTACATCTTTAAGAGTCTACAACATGCTCTTCTTAACTGATACCTGTAACTCCTAACACATCTCATTAGAGACGTCAACCAGGCTCACCTCCTCAAACAACCACACCAAAATTAAACCGAAGTATAGAACAACCATCATTCAGAACCACCAGAAATCAAACTGAATGGAAATCCTACAACTATGAAATTAAAGAAGAAACCACATCAGTACTGGTAGGAGGTATGGAAACATTGAAAGGGCTGGTCCAACATCCAAGTGCAGTGGATAAAAATTGAGAGGGATATTTCTGGAGCAAGGGTTTCAGCCCCACACCAGGGCCCCCAGCCCAGGGTTCCAGTGCCAGGAAGATAAATCTACATAATTTCTGGCTGTAAAAATGAGCGGAGATTGAGGCTGCAAAGGACAGAAACTTCTGGAATCCCAGGTAGTTCCTCCTAAAGGCCCATGTACAGACTTACTTGGACTCACTCTCTCTGTGTTCCAGTGCTGGGGAAGCCCATTGAAAGGCATCAGAGACATACAGGGAGGAAGTGAATTGTCTGGCATCAGGGCAAGAGCTGGAGTGCAGCTTTCTCCCAGAGATAAGTGCTGACAGAAGCCATTGTTCCTTTTCTGAGTCCTCCCCCAACAGAGACAGCAGACAGGTGCCGTATATGAGATACCATTAACCTGGCTAACACTGTTTGCCCCACCCTCGTGATTCCCTGAGCCCCTGCCCCACCCAACTTTCAGGCCCACCCAAGTTGTTTCCAGTGGCTTTTCTATATGAATGGCTTGTCTTGGCTCATGCTTCATGTGTTCCTAAGTTCTCTCAAACAAGCAGCATCAGGTTTAGTGAGCCCCATGCCTTTCTCTAGGTTGCCCCTGGCCCAGCACTAGCAGCAGCCAGCCTTGATTCACAACTTAGCATCCCCTGGGCACTTCCAAGCCCAGCACAAGTAGAGGCCATCTACAGATCACTATGTAGTTAATGCTGTATGACCCCAGAAAGAACACAGTGGCTGACCTTGGCCATGTTGACAGCAATCAACACTCACTTACAAGAGGAGGGTGTACACTGCTCACACTGTGTGCACACCTTGAGTACCCAGCTGGGGTAATCAATAGAGGAGCTTGTGCCACTGGACCCTACAGGACACCTACTATATTAAGCCACTCTATCAAACCTGGGAGATGTAGTAGCTCTACCTAATATGTAGAAACAAACAAAGGGAGGCTGCCAAAATTAGGAGGCAAAGAAACAAGGGTAAAATGAAAGAGCAAAACAGAATTCCAGAGAAAGAACTAAACAAAATAGAGAAAAGCAATCTATCAGATGCAGAGTTCAAAACACTGGTTATAAGGATGCTCAAGTAACTTAGTGAGGACCTCAACAGCATAAAAGAAATCCAGTCAGAAACAAAGGATATACTATTTGAAATAAAGAACATCATACAGGGAAACAATAGTAGAGTGGATAAAGCCAAGAAACATATCAGCATTTAGAACATAAGGAAGCAAAAAACTACCAATCAGAACAACAAGAAAGAAAAAGAATCCAAAAAAAATGAGGACAGTGTAAAGAGCCTCTGGGACAACGTCAAGCATTCCAACATTTGCATTAAAAGGGTGCCAGAAAGAGAAGAGAAAGAGTAAGAAGTTGGTAACCTATTTGAAAAAATAATGAAAGAGACTTCCCTAACTTGGTGAAGGAAATAGATATACAAATCCAAGAAGTACACAGAATCCCAAACGAGGTGGACCCAAAGAGGTTCATACCAAGATACACCACACTTAAAATGCCAACAGTTAAGCACAAAGAGAGAATCTTAAAAGCAGCAAGGGAAAAGCAATTAGTTAACTACAAGGGAGCCCCCATAAGAATGTCAGCTGATCTCTCAAAAGAAACTGCATTTTAGAAGGGATTGGCAACAAATATTCAAAGTGATGAAAAACAAGCACCTACAACCAAGATTACTTTACACAGCAAAGTTATATTATTTAGAATCAAAGGACAGTTAAAGAGCTTCCCAGACAAGAAAAAGCTAAAGGAATTTACCACCACCAAACCAATATTATATGAAATGTTAAAAGGTCATGTTGAAGAAGAAAAAGAAGAAGATCAAAGATATCAATGTTAAAATGACAAAAATATATATCTATGAACAACTGAATCTAAAGAAGAAAATAAACAAACAACCATAACAGAAACAGAATCATAGACATAGAGAATGTTTTTAATATTGCCACATGGGTGAGGGTTTGGGGGATAGGGTGAAGGGATTAAGAAATACAAATTGGTAGTTACAGAATAGTCATAGGGATGTAAAGTATAACACAGAAAATAGATCAGCCAAAGAGTATATATGCATGACCCATGGACATGAATAATGGTAGGGGAATTGCCTGAGGGAGGGAGATAGGATTTACTGCAGAAGAGTAAGGGGAAAAACTGAGGCAATTGTAATAGCATAAACAATAAACTGTAATTAAAAACTAAAGCTGGTTTAGTGTGCAGATGTTGCTGACTCACTCCCGTCATGCAACATTCAGTAAATAAATCATCCGTATAACAACTCCATGCTGGGAATGGTTGGCAGGCACAGTGTGCGTGATTTGAACCAAAACTAAACAGACGTGGTCTTAACCTCCATAGAGTTTACATCATAAGAAAGGCAGATATTAAACAGGTAAACACACAAATAGCTAATCACAATTATGGTAAATGTAAGAACAAGAAGATAATTAGCTGCTATGAGCCAGGATGAAAAGGTGGACATATTTTAGATTGGAAGGCAGGTTTTAAAGTGGTAAGCTGTAAAGACTAATACAGTAATAGGTGTGTATAATAGGCCTAGATATAAGGTTTAAATTTCTGCTGAGCCTTTTAGAAAATATGGCATTTATGATCTTTTTGAGTATGTGCTCTGCCTTTTATTATTTGGTTTGGCAACCATGCTTTGCCTCTAATACTAGTAGGATGTGAAGGCGTTTGAGCTACAATTACTCACTCAGCATTTCATTTACATTCAACTGAACATATGTGATGTTTAACAACACAGGATTTCTGTCTGTGGTCTCTCCAGGCCTGTGATGTTGTTTTCTCCAGGAGAAACACGTGACATCGACTCTGCCTCAGAGCAGCGCAGGTTCCTTCTGTGAATGCTCCCTCCATCCCCCAGAGCTTGCATTGTAAGCCACGTGAAAGACTGACTGTAAGCCCATTTAATCCTACCCACTAGATTCATCTTAGAGGAATCACTAGGTGAAAAAGAGATACAGCCAAGCAATACCAACTTTGACAGTGAAAGTGCTATGAAAGAAAGGTAGAGGGGGCTTTGAGAGAGTAACAAAAGATGCCCTCACCCCATCTGAGAGACTCAGGGAGGGCTACCTTAAATCTGAAATATAAGAGTTATATTTGCCTAGTATCCCAATGCCAAAATAATTACATGTTGCTATGAATTGTTATCGTACAGACACTCATCCAAAGATAAAAAAATTACTCATTTTTCCTAACACCTAGAGTAGCCATTCTATGTAGTATTTATTACATTAACAGCAATAAAAGTAAAATGAACAACATCCTAGAATTCAAAAGTCAGTTTACAGCACAGGTGGCAAACACAAGACCTGCCACCAGAATCTGGCCCTCCACCTTGTTTTATCCGGCCCGGCACCTTGTTTCTACCTGGTGGCAGCGCCGAGCTCCTTGCCCGTAGTTAAGGAGTAGTTACATTTATACAGTCCTAAAATTACTTTTGGCCCTTTGAAGGCAACCATGAGACTAGTGTGGCCCCCAATGAAAATGAGTTTGATACCCCTGGTTTACAGGTAATAGGAAGAGAAAGAAAGCTACAGAGCCCAAATTTTATCAAACAACCTAAAACAATCCAGAGAGCAGCAGCTGAACTGCAAAGAAACATGAACTTTGTAACCAAACTCCCAAACAAATCCCTGCTCCTCTGACAACTGAATAATATCAAACAAGGTAGTTATGTACTTCATTTGTTAATAGGAAACATAATACCTACCTCACAGGGTTGTAGTGAAGATTGAATCAATAAGTGTACAAAGTCCCTGATATGCACTAGGCATTCAATATGAGTTCATTTCTTCTCACTAAAATAAAATACAACAGTTTTATCTTAGTTAATAATAAATAGTAGACAAGAATTAAAATAAAAGCAAACTCTACAATGAAAAACAATTAATAAGAATAAGCCTTATGCTTTCCCTTCCCCAATAGAAATTGCAAGAATAAAAGTTCTTTGGCTAGAAATTTAATCGGGTCCTTACTTGCATGGACACATCAAAGTCTCTTTTCTAGAAATTCAACAACTGCCATTGAAGAGTCAAGTGTAGACTCTTGCTGCTCTGGCTGACCCAAAGGAGGACTTTGCTCAGCTCAGTGTAAAGACAATGACCTGTAGACTCATGGAGGCTGGCTGGTAGCTTCATGCTAATTATGAGATTATAAATGTGTCCTTCCTTTATCTCTTCAATATAATTTTAGAACACAAATTCTCCAAGAACTACTGTTTATTTTGAAATATATATGTATTTTATATACACATGATAAAAATCAGTCTAAAAGTTTTTAAAAAATCCACACACAGTAATCAGATGTGGTTACCATTCAAACTAGCAAAAATTCGACCAAGAGAACCAACACAGAGGATCCAGACCCACCTTCAATGTAGGACCCTAAATCTGCAACCCCACAAATTGTCCTGCTACTACCCCACAAATTAAATATAATTTGATATTACACTCTGCTGCCCTTGTCTTGAAGCTCCTATTGTTTCAGCTGGAGCTTTGGGGATTTTTCCAGAATTCCAAACCATGTAACAGATTTAATGGGATAGTTCTTAAAGGGAAAGTAGATCCAAGAGTGAGAACTCTGGAGTGGGATTTCTCTGGGTGCTTGAACACGGCCACCATATATATTTGAGCAGGGCACAAAGGAATACAAATGCAGCTCTGTGGTTTCAGAAAGTTAGGAGAAGAGCTGGAGGGACTCTGCAGAGGAACCTTTATGAAGAGTTTTTCCCTGGGCTTTTTAGATTTATTTTCCACCCACATGTTCTTAACACCTCTGCAAATATTTTGATAAGAAATGAAATTGTATTAGACAAACAAAAAGAGAATGGCAGCAAACAACCAAACCCTGTTGTTTGCTGCCTCCATTTATAATATGGAGGCTTAAAATTATGACATGATTTAATTAAAAATAAAACCAAAAGGCTTATTTGATAGGAGAAAAACCTAATTTTATCAGTGTAATGCAGGTATTTGCCATGTATTTGTCCTCTTTTTTTATTCACTTCCCCCTTTCCCCTTCCTAAAAAATGGCTAGGGTCCCCAAGACAATTACTGAAGTACATACTCCTCCAAACTTTGACTATCTGAAGGTTTTGCATTCATGTGGTCTGAGTTGCTGTTCCTGCTGCTTTTTGTTTTTAAATCATCTCATTGGCCAACTGTTCTGGAGCCACTGTCATCCATGCCACTTCACCACATGCAGTTCTTCCCCTCCTTCTGTAGTTCCCAAAGCACCACTAACATGAGGCCCTAGTGGAAGCAGGCTTTGCTGATGATTTAGAAAAAAGAGAAGGACTGTAGTGTGGTGCAACATGAACAGACATTGAAGTTAATGTTTGGCAGCTGCCTTCATGTTCTCTCTCCATCTCCACTCATGGAATTTCTCAATAGATGTCTCTCTTCTTACTTGTGTCTCATTCAAGTCTATTCTCGTGCTTCTCTCTACTCTTCCCCAAGTCCTAGTACTTCTGTTGCACCCACTCACAAGCAAAAGATCAAAGATTCCTCCTATTTTATTACTTGCTCTCATGAATATCATTCTTATTTGTCTACACTTCTTCTACCTAAGCACTGACCAGAAGCCTTGCCCTCCATTCCCACTCATGACTACTAAGGTACTCTTCCTACATCATTTCCATGACCAACTAGGAAAGTAGTTTCCTAGTCACAAACTACAGCCAGATTCTAAACTAAGACTTTTTATTCCTGTGACATAAGTATATACTTGCCTAAATGGATGTAAATAAATCCATCTAAGGAAGCTGCATCTGAAGCAAAAAGTTATGATTCCTTACCAAGGTGTGATAAAGACTCTCCTTGACCAAACTCGAGTCAGGCTCCTCTGAGCCCTCTTCAAGATTAGGCCCTGACCTTGACCTCTCTCCTTGGCATGCTTAGACCAGTTTTAGCAAGAATCCTGCTGAGTCAGTTTAGAAAAATTCCCCTAACCTTGATATCTGATCAAATCCTTTATCCCCAACCCTGGAGTGGTGTCTTCCCCCCAGCCTGCCTTTAGCAAGGATCCTGTTGAGTCCTTGAGTCCACCTAGTAAGAATCCTCCTAGTCCTGCTGTTTTCTCTTTGCAATTTTTTCCCCACAGACTCCCACCCTACTCCTTGGCTATAAATCTCCACTTGTCCCTGTTGTATTCAGAGTTAAGCTCATACTCTCTCCATAGTTGCAAAGCACCCATTGCAATAACTCTCTTCAATAAAGTCTTCTTTACCAACTTTAACAAGTGTCTGAATATTTTTTCCTTAACAGAAGTCCATTGCAACTGAGGGTTGTTAGAAAGTGAAGGCATCCCAAGAAAATGACCTGTGTATTTGCAGAGTCCTTGAAATAGTCTTTGTTCTTAAAAAACATGAAAAATCAAAGAGGTTATTAGACTTAAATTCATAACTCAAAGACAAATTAAGATAAGAGTTAATGGCATATGAATCTTCAAAAATGTCAATGTCATGAAAGAAAAAGGAAGCCTAAGAAACTGTTCAAAATTAAAAGGGACAAATGACATATGATAACTAAAGGCAATACATGATCTTGGGCTCAATCTTAAAGCACTGCCAGGGAAAAAAAGGCTATAAAAGATATTATTGGAGGACTTCCGGCCAAGATGGAGGCATAGGTGGATGCACCGTACCTCCACGCACAACCAAGATAGGAACAACAGCAATTTAGAAACAGAATAACATCCAGACCTGACAGAAAATTGATCTGAATGGAAGTCGGACAACCAAGAAGTTGAATTAGACCCGTGCATCCAGACCGATAGGAGGGGCAGAGATGAGCAACCAGGTGCATGTGGAGGCGCAGGTCAAGGTGCGGAGAGCAGAGAGAGTTGGGACCGGGTGCGTAAGGTATCCAGGGGCACGCAAGACCACAGCAGGTGGACCCTGAGTGCTCAAGCGGAAGCTGGTAGACCCCAGCCGAGGGGTGGCAACCAGCAGACCCAGTGAGGCGGCGATTGTAAAGCAAGGCAGTGCGCACAACCCAGGTTCCCAGCGCTGGGAAATAGAGCCTCGGGACACTGATTGTGGACACCTGTGGGAATTGAGGCACACGGAGAGACACCCAGCCTCACAGGAGAGGTCCTTGGAGGGTCCCACAGCATGCACAAGCCCATCCACATGGGAATTGGTACCAGAGGGGCCCAGTTTGCTTGAGGGAAGCAGCAGAAGGGACTGAGGTCCTGTGGAGAATGGAGCAACCACCATTGTTCCCTCTCGACCCCACCCCTACATACAATGTCACAACCCAGTGATGGGGGTGCCCTGCCCTGGTGAACACCTAAGGCTCCACCCCCTACTGTAACAGGCGCAACCAGACTCCCCCCACCCAAAAAAGAGAGAGAGATGGCTCAAAGAGAAGAACAAATCAAAGCCCCAGAACTCATCCTTTTAAGCGACCGAGAAATAGCCAACTTATCAGATGCACAGTTCAAAACACTGGTGATCAGGAAGCTCACAGAATGGGTTGATTTTGGTCATATTAGATGAACAAATGCAGGCTACGATAAGAGAAATGAAGGAAAATGCACAGGGAATCAATAGTGATGGGAAGGAAACTGGGACTCAAAACAATAGAGTGGACCAGAAGGAAGAAAGAAACAACCAAACAGAAAAGAATGAAGAAATAAGAATTCAAAAAAATGAGGAGAAGCTTTGGAACCTCCAGGAGATCTTTAAACGTGCCAACATCTGAATTATAGGTTTACCAGAAGGGGAAGAAGAAGAGCAAGATATTGAAATCTTATTTGTAAATATATTGAAGGAGAACTTCCCCATTCTGGCAAAGGAAATAGGCTTCCAGGAAGTCCAGAAAGCTCAGAGAGTCCCAAAGAAGTTGGACCCAAGAAGGAACACACCAAGGCACATCTTAATTACATTAGTCAAGGTAAAAATGAAGGAGAGAATCCTAGAAGCAGCAAGAGATAAGGGGACAATAACCTACAAAGGAGTTCCCATCAGACTGTCAGCTGATTTCTCAAAAGAGACTTTACAGGCAAGAAGGGACTGGAAAGAAGTATTCCAAGTCATGAAAGACAAGGACCTACATCCCAGATTGCTCTATCCAGCAAAGCTTTCATTTAGAATGGAAGGGCAGATAAAGTGCTTCTCATATAAGGTCAAGTTAAAGGAGTTCATCATCACCAAGCCCTTATTTTATGAAATGTTAAAGGGACTTATCTAAGAAAAAGAAGATTAAAAAAAACATGTACAGTAAAAAGACAGCAAACACAATTATTAACAACCACATCTAAAACAAAGACAAAAACAAACTAAGCTAACAACTAGAACAGGAACAGAACCACAGAAATGGAGATCACATGAAGGGTTTTATCAACAGGGAAGTGGGAGGAGGAGAGAGGG